>PISX010025763.1:0-25592 GCA_004024625.1 Mellivora capensis | reverse complement strand
TCTCCCTCGCCTCTGGCTGCGCTCCGAGTTCACTCAGCTTGCGGCCGGTTCAAGGTAACCCCGAGGTGAGAGCTCACTCCTCGGCTCCGTCTCTGTAGCGAGCTTCCCGCTCCGATACCTGCTAGCTCTGCGACACTCAGACACCCCCGATCCTTCTGTGACCCTGCGGGACCTGGGGCCACGCTGACCCCGTGTGGGCTTCACCCCAGTTTAGCCTCTGGAGCGATGTCCCTCCGTGGAGCAGACTTTTAAAAGTCCCGATTTAGTGCTCCGTGGCTCCGCCACTTGCCGGGAGCCGCCCCTCCCCCGCGGTCTATCCTCCCGTCGCTTTCGATTCACTTCTCCGCCGGTCCTACCTTCCAGAAAGTGGTCGATTTCCTATTTCCAGAATAGCTGTTCTTCCTCTCTTTTATCTCCCGTTGGATTTGTAGGTGTTCGCAATGGTTTGATAAGCTCTCTAGCTGATCTCCTGCTCCCTGATGTCGTCTCAGCGGCTACTTCTCCGCCATCTTGACTGCTGTCTCCTTTGGTATTTCTTATAGTAAAAGTCATGACAATGAATTCTCTTAATGTTTCTTCCTCTAAAAAGTCTTTGGTCTCTATTTTTTAAAAAACTATATTTGGCAGTAATTTTTCACTCACACAGAAGTTGGACATTTTACCCAGAGAGTTTCTGTGGACCCATTGCCCGCTTCCCAGGGGACAACATCTCACAGAACCACAGCATATTCATTAAAACTGGAAAAGCAACATTACGACAATTAACTAAACTAAAGAGTTGGTGTGGGTTAGCCAGTTTTCACACGCACTCATGGGGTGCATGTAATTCTCTGAAATCTCCTCCCATTTGTAGATGGTGTTCCCACCACTACCCGGGCTCTCTCTAGCTCCCCTCCCATGCTGCGACCTGGGAAATGCTCCGGGCTGTCACCCAGGGTGATGGGCAGGCTCGTATTTGTTCCCTTCTTTCAGGAGTCCTATTCCTGTGTTGTCAGTGTCTAGTATCTGGAAATAATTCTCTTATATATGTTTTTCCAGCTGTCTAGGGAATTTTAGCGGGGAGATAAGTTAGTTGCCTGACACTCATCATGTGCCCGGTACCCCACACATATACTCCTTGCTCAACTCACTTCCCCAGGCTTAAGTGATAGAGGTGACCAGCTGCCACACTGCTCTGTCTCTTCAGAGGGAAGAACACCAGCTTGAACTTTGCACTTCTTGTTCTCCACTAGAGCCCAGATTTGTAGGAGTAATACCTGCTTACCCTGACTTGCTGTTATCTCCCAATTTTCTGTGTCAATACCTGTCCCCAAATTAGAATGAACGGTCCTTCTTTACCAGACATCTCCCACCTTGCATTCCACTCCCTTGCCTCCTCCTGACTCTTTAATTCGGCAATTTCTTTGATCAGTAGGCTATTTTTACAAACTCTTGCCTTCAGAACTGTCCGTTTTAACGTGATCCCAGCCTTGGCTGCCTTGTTACATGAACTTTCTCTATCTAATGCCATTTGTCACCAGGCACTTACAGAAATCAAATCCTAAGAGAATGTCAGAATTGATGGGACTAAATGTTATGAATGAGAGTCATTTGGTTTTATAGCCACAGAACTAAGTGTTAAAGGTTATTAATTACACAGAAATGTTTCTGGAAGGTAGTTGATGTCAAGGGAAGTATGCATTGTCTTGAGACTGTAGGGCGTGAGCAGGGTCCTGAGGGAAAGAGAGTCACCGCGTTTCCTTCAGGTTTAGCTAAACGTGCTGAGGAACAGACTAAACAAATTTTTAGGGGTATATTTCATTGTTTTTAAGTCTGCGTCTGTATGGTTCTGAGAAAGTCTTTTTTTCTACCTCTTTGCTGTCATTCGAGGATGATAATTCAGGAATTACCTAGGCTGTAGGGCTATTGCGGTAGTGAATCTTGAGGTTGAGGGTTGAAAAATATTTTGAAAAACGAAAAAAGTTTTCACACAGTAGACGAAAGTAGTTATAAATTACACCAGCTAAAACAACGTGACCAAAATACCTTCACAGGAACAACCAGACGGACTAGCATGCGTTGGAGAACAGGACTGGAGCTAACCCAGCATCAGCAGACCATCACCGTCCAGTCTACCCCCTTGTGAACCTGGAACCAAACACAGCTCTTGGAGCCAGAATTAGCCTCTAAAGAGAGAAGACCACACACTTGTACTTCCTCCGAACAAGACACAACTATCTTGTGTACAACCGAAACAAGCCCCCCCTTCTCCAGAAAAGGACGCAGAGTCCTTGGGTGAAGTCCACTTTACTCCCTTGATATCTTGTAGCATAAATACTGTGATGTAAAGTTAACTGCTATTAATATACCTTATGTTAAATGATAAGAAAATAAGATAGGGAAGAAAACCAAGAAAATATTTGGTGAAGACAAATACATTCTCCTAACAAAATAAGGACAAAATTCTTATAACTATTATAGCCCTTGTGTCGGCGACTGCTTACATGGTTGTAGCTGGTCCTTACAACTCCCTCTTCTGCTACCCATTCCATATTGCCTTTACACTCAGCAAACACTTTAGCTGGTCATTGTTCTGTGCCTGGTGAAGTCTTCTGAACTGTCGGCATCTGGGCTCTGAGCAGTCCCCCCTGAACTGGACGGTTGTCGTCCTCCATCGACTCTAATCACACGGCAGGATTGTACTAAGTGGTACATGGAGTGGTATCTGGTATTCCAGATGGCTTCTTGTTTTCTTCTCTTGTGGGGTATCTACCACATTTCTCTTTGGTAATCAAGGTCATTGACCCCAGGCAGTACAGTAATCTTCTTTGCTCATTGATTCAGAGGGATGAAGACCCCCAAGTGTCTGGGTGTCTATCTCAACATTTAGTTCATTGGAATCATTGTTTCTTTTCTCCTTGAAGGGAGCCACCTTTTATTTGGAACGAAGACCTCTAGATGAGCAGAGCTGAAGGTCACAAGGATGGGAAGCAGAATTTTTGCTGGTGGATCACTGTGGTGAACTCTTGGAGCCACTCTTATTTTTGGGTCTTGATTCTAGGTCATATGAATCCTGACCATGGGAGAAACTGCACCCACCATACATTCATAAGATGCAGGACGTATGCAGTTTTCTGGAAAACCCTGCCCCCACCCTGCAAGCCATTGCCATCCAGCTGGTGCTCTGAGTCTTCAGAAGTCCATCCCATTGTTCAGGAGGGTGGGGAACATGGTCAGACCAATGGATGAGCATGGGACCATGACCACCCTTTATTTTCTGTGCTGTGAGTTCCTTGACAGGGAGTAATGCAGTGTGGAATACCATGACAGTGGACAAGGCATCCTGGAACTCCATAGATGGTAGTTTTGGCAGAAGCAATGCATGCAGGGAAGGCAAATCTATATCTAGAGTAAGTGTCTATTCTAATAAGAACAAAATGTTGCTTCTTCAGAATGGAAAGGGTCCAGGGCAATCAAACCTCCGCCAGATAGCTGGCTGATCACCCAGGGAACGGTGCCATGTTAGCAGCTCAGTGTTGGTCTCTGCTGCTGGCAGATGGGGCCTGCAGTGATTGTGATTACAGTATTTAATCACATCTACAAAATACTTCTGCAAAATCACCTAGATTCATGTCTGATTGAGTACCCGAGGACAGTCATCTCATGAAAGTAATGCATGGAAAGACCATCATAGTCTAAATCCAGATTTTTGAATGTCACCTCATATCCACTAAATAAAGATTATTTTCCATGTTTGACCTAAAACTCTAGTTTTAAAAATCGCTCTCCCCCTTCCCAGCTAGTTTTCATTCAGGCATCCTGACAGAGGTCTGTGGCAAGGGTTTGAGATCTGCAAATACAGAATGGGGTAAGGGACCTTTCTGGTCAAAATAAACACTGTGACCTTATTTTAGCTTGTAGATATAATAGTTTTAAACTTTTTGCATGGGCACATATGTGGGTGTATATTTTATTATTGGGAACAGGACAGAGCTGACCCTGCCAACGTGTAGTGGTGTTCTTTGGATCTTTGGGACAGTGCTCAAGAACCTTAAGATAAAAGAATGTAGGATGGTGTGTGGGTCAGGCACGATCCATTAAGCCTTGTAGCTTTGGAGAAATAAAGTGTGTGGTTGGCACAAGACAAGGGATGTAATACAGCAGAGACAGAATGAATGAAGGGCCCAATGCCCAGTCAACATTTCCTTCAAATTAAAATACCCAAATGCACTTGCTAGAGTGAACCAGCATGAGCTCATGATTTTTAGGGCTGTTTTCTTTCTTTTTCTTTTTTTTTTCCCCTCTTCTAGTTAACTGGCCCAAGGATGCTGCTACATTGAGGAAAGATTGAGGTTTTTGAAAACTCGTGGTTGTTTTTCAGGATCTATCCTCAAATCGACAGCTTTTGCAAGTTCAGTTCAAATCTTGCTTCCTGTATGAAACATCCTCAGTAACTCCAGGTTCTCCTCCTCTTCTCAGTTGTTGGATCAACAAGGTAGGGAGTGTTATTTTCTTACTGCGGGTTTTGATATCCAGTCTGAAAGCACAACATGTGGTTTTGAATATATGCTGGGTTCCTAATATTTGCTGAAGGGCTAATTGCCAGGAACAGGGATCGTGGGCTGTGGCTTTTGTTCTTCAGCGATAAATGACATCATGGAACTGGTGATCCATTATCTGATTACCAGCCACGTATTAGTCAGGACCATTTGGGAAGTCTGTTCTCAGTGATGCAGACGTTGACTCCACAGGGGAACCACGGAAGTGAGTCGGAGATCTGGGTGTGCAATGTGAGTGCTTGTCTGTGCTCTGGGAGTACTTTTGAGTAACTTCACATGGAAAACCTTCCCCACCTGGTAAGACGGACCACAAGTTATCAGACATTATCTAAAAAATAGAGAGAATGAGCCATTCACTACATGTATTACTGAGTACCCAGCTGGGGACGTGTGAGAAAGCAGATGTGGCTCTACATAAAAAAATATATGGGGGGACGCCTGGGTGGCTCAGTTGGTTAAGCGGCTGCCTTCGGCTCGGGTCATGATCCCAGCGTCCTGGGATCGAGTCCCACATAGGGCTCCTTGCTCGGCAGGGAGCCTGTTTCTCCCTCTGCCTCTGCCTGCCACTCTGTCTGCCTGTGCTCTCTCTCTCTCTCTCTCCCCCTCTCTCTGAAAAATAAATAAATAAATAAAATATGGGATCCATGAACACCCAAATCAGGCTGGTGGTTTCCTTCGGGGTGTTGCCCTGGTGAAGCAGAGGAGGCAATTTGAGCAGAGCCCTTATTTCTCTAGCCAGGTGATGAGTTTGTGGGTGTTTAATATATATTTAATATGTTGTTCGTATTGTATGTGCTGTTCAATGTTCTGTTAATTTCGGAATATGTCATGAAATCGCATTCTTTATATTAAATCAACTAGATACTCTAGAGATAAGGATGTTTTTCTGACACATGCTGTGTATATGCGTGTGTACGTATTTACATGGTTAAATATCACTTCTAGAAAATACAGGAGCCGACCCTTGGGTAAAGCCATGGACACCAGGTGACCTAACGTACTCTTCAAGAACCCAGTAACAGGACGTGGCTTGGGCTTGTCCAACAGCTCTCTGTCGCCAGATGGAAATGACATTTGTGGCACCTGTGGTGGCAGGATCTCAAGGTGGGAGCACTTGGCAGGAGTGCCTCTCTTATAAAGAGAGCGTCTGGTCCTCGTGCATGGCTACTCCCACCCGGCAAACACCAGCACCCCGGGGGAGGTTACTCACAGACCCTGATGAATGCCCAGCTTGGGGGGCTCTGTGTGACACGCTGGCATCAGTTAGATGCTCTGGCATCGTAGCTCTCTCTGAAGAACCGAGGAGAAGGGAACGTGGCCTCTCCCATCAGTCCCAGGTCTCCCTTATTATACTTATTGTCAACTCCCAAATGTTTGGTCTTTATCAAGGGATGTTCCTTATAGCAAAAGAAGTAAGATGGTGAGTGGATGCTGGTGAGATTCCCTGATCTTAGGAAATGTGTGTCATCTAGAAGCTGTTGACCTGCTAGTAAGAGATGGGCTCTTAAAAACTTAGATATGATGCCAAGGGGATTTTACCTTGGAAGCTAGGTGCTGTCCTTCAGAATGTCATAAACCCAGAGGCAGGGGATCCCACACAGTAATGTTCCTCTGTCACAGCGGAATACACGGTCTAGGACTCGAACTCTACTCATTAGAGGAGGGTCCTGAGTTACTTCAGAAGACCCACTGGCAGTGAGTTTTTATTTCTTGCTCTGCTAACTAGGGACTTTGCTGAATTAGAGATTTTAGAAACTCAGAGAGAAAGTAATGGTTTCTTTTATTTGGAGGCTGAGACTAATACATGGCAATCTGAGAGCCCTCTCGTCACTGAGGAATAGAACACAAGGGAGATCTAATTCCAATTATGAAGGGAAGGGGGATGCCAGTAAGTAATGGAGGCAGAGAGCAGCAGGGCTGAGACTCATCCTTCTGGGAAATGACCCGAGATCCTGATCAGCAACGGGAATGGCAGTGATGATTGTAGAATTTGAAAGGGGAGTGCTGGCACTTTCTCTTGCATTTCCCCTGGGGCCCAGAATTTCTTACCCCTTATGCACAGCGGAGCTGAGATGAAGACCGTGAGGATGTCTTACTTTCTTGCATGGGTCACGGATAGACACGGGACTTCCCCATCTGTGCACCTAAGGTACCTCCAGCAGCGCTCGCACGGGCTGACGATTTCTTGCGTCCCTGTTATTGTAACTCACTGTAAGTTTTCTGAATTGCTGGATAATCACACCGTGTAATAGAGTAAGATGCCTCGTTTGTACTTTGACAAAAGGAGCCCCACTCTCCTTTTAGCAAGAGGGTTTGTTTTGACCCGAAACGACTGTGGGCAGCGTGCGTGGCTCCCTATGACGTTTTCTAGGATCAAGGCAGTCTAACAGCTTCGCCCTTCAAACTCCTTTTGGGAGACTCAGGGTACCAGGAGGTGTGTGAAGTGCTGGAGCCTGGGACGTCAGCTCCCCCTTCCCATCGGCCAGCAAGGGCACGCGTGGGCGCTGCACCTTACAGTTTGATGTGCTTCCAAAAGCTGCGTGTGTGCCACGTGTTTGGAGACAGTCTGGTGCCCACGGATACGTTTATCCTCGGTTGCAGCTTTTCTTTCGTGTCTCTGCGGAGAGCGGTGGGATGCACGTTCCTGACTCAGGGAAACGGTGGTCACCTAGAATATGGGTTTTAGAATCAGAAAACCCCGTTCAAAAGCAGCTCTTTGAAGAAGAGCTTACGCTCCCTCATTTGGAAATGTGGCAAATGCTGTTTACATCGTGAGGTTGCTGGCGGGATCGATGGAGATCTTGTACTCAAGTGTCTTGCGGAAGCACACCGTCAATAATTCTGCATTTCCCGGGGCGCCTGGGTGGCTCAGTGGGTTAAAGCCTCTGCCTTCGGCTCAGGTCATGGTCCCAGGGTCCTGGGATCGAGCCCTGCATCGGGCTCTCTGCTCTGCAGGGATCCTGTTTCCTCCTCTTTCTCTGCCTGCTTCTCTGCCTACTTGTGATCTCTGTCAAATAAATAAATAAAATCTTAAAAAAAATTCTGCATTTCCCGTTCTAAGATTTTTATTTCTTTCACTGAACCATGATAAGACTGAAGAATGTTAGACCTAGACTGAAGAATTTTAAATATTTAGGAAGCGTTTCTATAAATGAGGTGGAAGAGAAAAGAGTCTCTGTTTAAAGGTTTAATAATTTATTTTGTTGTTCTTCCATTCTTCCCGGTTCAGAAAGGAGGGCTGGTCCATTAGGCTTTCCTTCCAATCAGCCTTCAAGCCATGCCACACCCAGGAACACAGCTTGCATGATGAACGCACCAGATCTGAGTGCATTTGATGTCACACGTTGTTAGTAAGAAGCCATTGGGTCTTCGGTGAGCTTGCTGTGGAGTCTCAGAGAGAAACATCGAGATGCCATTACGTCATCACATTTTCCTAGAAAAGGGACTCAGACAAAGGCAAGATCATGATGTTCCAAGGAGTGGAAGGAGCTTGTCTTCCCTCTAGAGAATCACGCAGTCGGGGTAGGGAAGGAGAGGGAAGTGCCTCTGCTTTCTCTTGTTAGGCCCTTGTACGAACTTGGACTCTTCCTAGTTCAAACTTGATGGCCTGTGGCTGGGTCATTAGATCAGTTGTGATCTGTGACCTTGGCTTCAATTCAGGGGCCATAGATGTGGTTGCACCCGTGGCTTCCACGTCAGAGCCAAGCTTTGTTCCCCAAACGACTTTGCCATCGGTATAGCTGCTCTCACATTTCCCATTTGGCTCAGCTGTTTGCATTTCTACTTGAGCAGCCAGAGCTCTGGAAGGGAAATGGGAGGGGGCCGGTTAATGGGACGATTTGGGATCTAAGTCCAGGGCTCCCTCCAGCATCCTGGAACATCAAAGCTGGAAAGAACTGAGAGTCATTGCATTGTATTGATGAGAAAAATTAAGATCGACTGGATGAATGAAGTTAGCCAAGGTCACACAGCATGTCACGCAGGAGGCACAAGTAGAGCTCAGGATGGTCCCCAGTTAAATGGTCGTTCCCTAGATCAGGCTGCCCACAAGCGCAGAGCATATGACTGTGCTCCGCTCTTCTCTCTGTACTAAAAACGTGCAGATTTTCCAACATGCTGTCTTCTTGGCAGCATCAGGCATCCTGATTACTGTCCTTTGATCCTGCTCCCACTTGCTAATCTTCATTAACTTAGTGCCTTATGGAGGGGCGCTGTCTCAGATGCACTCTTACCTAATGAGAGGAGCCCTCTTCAGTCTGGATCATGTGCTTCTACTGAGACCGTCTAACGACAGATTAGAGTTTGTGGTTGTTGATGAACATTGAGCGCAATGTCAACCAAACCCCATGTATCTACTTTATGCCCTTATAATTCTAGAGATGCCATGCATTTTTCAACTCGAACATTGATTCTTCAAGCTGTAACTTCTTATCTTGATGTTAATACTAATGGAACAATAACAAAAACAATTATTCTTGACTATGTTCTAGGCACTGTAAACGTCATGCTTCACATGTATTGACTCACTTAATCTTCACAATAATCTTTTGAGTTGGCAAACATTATGTGGCCTCA
Organism: Mellivora capensis; assembly: GCA_004024625.1. NCBI lineage: Eukaryota > Metazoa > Chordata > Mammalia > Carnivora > Mustelidae > Mellivora > Mellivora capensis. Next base: position 16,479 of record PISX010025763.1, on the reverse strand, counting down.
TATACAGAGGACGACCAGGCTGGGCAAGGTGAATGTGTGTTCAAGGTCATATAACCTGGAAGGAACAATATCAGGATCCAGACCGAGGGGGATGGCTGTAGAAACCACAGACCTTGGATGCTGCTTACTGAGGATTCCTGGTATGTCTTCTTCTTCCTTCTTTTCTTTCTTTCTTTCTTTCTTTCTTTCTTTCTTTCTTTCTTTCTTTCTTTCCTGCAGGGCTTGGAGCAATGGTGGATTCACCTACATTTTATAAATTAGGTAAGAACTGAACTACCACCAAGAACCTTGCAATGACCCAATGTAGGCTTATAATCAGTGGTCATACAGGATTGAGGTTAGTGGATTCCAAGTCTGTTTTCTCAATCAGCTACATGGACAAGAAGTTCAAACCCTTGAGCTCATTTGAAGACAGGCACAAAGAGAGAAAACAGGGTGGAGGCTCGTCAGAGCAGGGTATCTCCTTTCTCACCCCCTGGAGGGAGTCAGGGGAGAGTGATCTCTCTGCCTGGCTCGGACCGTGAAACAGAAAGGAGGAGAGTGTAAGGGAGCATTCTGTGCCCAAGCTTAGAATACAATGACATTACCTATTTTTAAAATATGGTCCAAAAGCTTTCAAGTGCTGGCCAGTCGCACTGGGCACTCTTTCTTCCCTGAGGAGGCAAGAGGGAGGGGATGGGAGAAGGCAGGACGGTGGGAAGATGGTGGGGTCCTCCCTTCTCAGAAGCTCTCTCTGCAGCATGAGAAGCAGAAATACATCAGATCTGAGTCCCCACAGCCTCTGGCAGAAACCAGGGGCAAGACTCTGAGACAGTGAGTTTTTCTACCCTCTCCTAGGGAGGCTGGACTGTCCTCCAGACTTATGGGGTCCTCCTAGGTCTGTGGAGGGCAGCTCAGGATTAGAAGTACCTGTCAAGAGTCCATACATCAGACTGGTGGAGGTCAATGCCAACATAGAGTCCAAGAGACTGTCACTTGTGTGGGGCTGGGCGAGGGCTCCAGTTTTCTCTCCCTGTCGGCATGAAGCCGCCTGAGGGGTCTGGAATCAAGGTGGCAATTTCCAAGCCGAACATCATAAACGCTTTCACTCTCTCCTTGCTCTGTGGTGGTGGTCTCCATGGAGCTGTGTAGTGAGTGCCTGTTTCTGTTGTCATAAAACCATAATTTACAATCCATATGGGATCTCTACCAAATTAGGTATTCCTGTGATTATTACTGGAATTAGTCACCCTTGAAATAATATGGAGAAAGTAGCCGGTGGTTAGAAAGCATGTTTCCTATTTATAATTTGAATAGCTTATTTGTCTTCCCCTAATTACCACTGGAACTCTCAGTTCTTGGACTCCAGGAAATATCTGGTTCATGGGGTTAAATAACAATTTTTTAGGGCATTTATTAGCTTTCCCCTTTCCTTCCTTTTTTTTTTTAAATTTTGACAGGGCATAAAATGAACTTGCTAATTGGTTTTCTCTTCCTGACTTGCATTATCTTATTGCTTTAATTTGTCTCCAATGAAACCAACCAGAAGTGTCAGGCCCACATTGCTTCTAGACACCTGATATTCAAAAAACCTTTAAGATGTAATGCAGTCCAGCAGAGCCTGGGGGGCTCAGTCAATTAGGTAACTGACTCTTGGTTTCAGCTCAGGTCATGATCTCAGGGTCATGAGATCGAGCCCCAAGTCAGGCTCTGCCCTGAGCAGGGAGTCTACTTAGAATTCTCCCTCTCCCTCTACGCCTCCCCTCCATCTACCACCCTCTCCACCTCTCTACACCAGATCTACTGTATAAGATTTTGTACCACTGTACACAAACTTTTTTTCTACCTAGAAGCATGAAGTGTTAGCTATTTATAGCTAGAAGACCATGGTCCTTTAGGCCATTCTCAATAATGTAAAAACTCTTCTCAAGGAAAAAACAAAAACAAAAACAAACCTTCACCATTTTCCTCTCCCCGAAGTAAAAGGGTCTTCCATCTCCAGTCGAGAAAATCTGAGCTGGCTTAATGATCCCTAACCCATCAGACCATCTAAAGTCGTTTATATAAGATGTCAATGCTGGGACCTCATCAAATACCCACAGAATCATGATGTTCATGGATGGGGCTTGGAAATCTGATTTTAACACAGAAGAATGAGATAATCAGTCAAATTTAAGAACCGCTGATCTCTTCTACTCTTGTTCAACAGATGAGTGAACTCAGCACTGGAGTCAAAGTGACCCACCAAATCAAATTTGTGGGAGGCCTTCAACTTCCCAGCTGAAGTCTGCTTTGTGTGAATCATGTATAAGTTCTCTTGTTTCTCACAAAGTCTGCTGGGGTGGTCCCATCACCCTGTATATGAGAAGAAATTTGGAGGTCAGAGAAATTGACTTAGCAGTGACTCCAATCACTCGTCAACACAGCCTCCCAGTGCTCCTCCCCACATGTCAATGAGACCAGCTCCCCGCTGGTGGACTGTAATCTCTGACGACGGGCAAAAGGCAAGGATTGGGGGTGAGGATGACGGAGCACAAGACTGGCTTAGTGGGTCGGTAACAAAGGCTTCAGGACAAGTCAGCATGAAACTATAGTGCAGGCAACTCAAAAACAACTCAAAACCAAGTTTTGTCATTCTTTTCTTTTTCTACAATTAGAGTACTTGGTTCCAACATGATTCCAACAATTCTCATCTCCTGGTGTCCAGCCCCCACCTCCCAAATTGAATGGGGATGACCTGTAACCAAGAGGGTATTGTGGAAGTTGGTGGGGCTGGATTCCCAAGTCTGGGTCATAGAAGGCATTGTGGCTTCTCTTTTGCTCTCTCTTGGGTCACTGCTCTGGGGAGAACAAGCCACAACTTTGCAAGGACACTTAGAGTTGTCCTGTGGAGAGGTGCCCATGGTGAGGAACTGGCCTCCATCAGCAGTCTGTGCGGTCTCGGCAGGGATGTGAGGGAGCCATCTTGGAAACGCCTTCCCGTGACTCATCTGACAGGAACTCCTGATGGTCCTCGTGCTACAGACCCCTGCTGAACTGTGGGATAAGTGTTTATTGCTGTAAGTCCGAGTTTTGGGGTGGTTTGTTAGGCGGTGATAGATAATTAACACATATCTATTGAAAGCTTATCCCATGGATATAAGATGCTTGCCCCATTTGCTAGCAGATCGTTGTGACTCTTTGGTGTCGAAGGGCTGGGAGATGCCCCATTGATGAGGGGCACAGGCTGAAAAGTCAAGGGAGGGAGGCACGCCAGCAGCAGAGATGAGACATTCCTTCCATAGCATTTGCTGTCCTTGATATGACTGCAAATAGTGCATGAAATACCAAGTTAAAAGAAGAGCATGAGTGAGAGCAGGAGAGAGAGCATCCCTCTCCCCGGGGAGAGAAAGCTTAAATTCATTTTCTTCTTCCTCTGGTCTAAGCCACAAAACTCTCCCTTGAATGCGTCACGGATCCCATTATTCCAGTAGGATGGCGGGGGAACACAGTGCTAGCTGAACAGAATGGAAAAGGGCATTTTTTACCCCAGTGGCAGAGAGCCCAGACATCAGGCAGGAAAACGCCTGCTGACCAAGAACAGAGCTCTGATGGCCACTGCCCGGAGCCTGCCGCTTCCAACCAGTTACCCCAAAAAGTGACTTCCATGCTATTTGCCATGTCTTGGTGATTTTTTTTTTTTTTACTACAGTAATAGTAATTACTGTTCTTTTTAAAATAATTTCTATTTACTGTTACTGCTGTAACAAGTTATCAGAGACTTGGTGGCTTAAACCAGCAGATTTACAGTCTTACAGTCCTGCAGCCCAGAGTCCCACACGGGTGTCCACAGTGCTGGTTCCTCCTGGGGGCCCCAGGGTGGGTCGTTTTCCTTGCCCTTTCCGGCTTCTAGAGGCACCCATATTCCTTGGCTCAGGGCGCCTTCCTTCACCCTCACAGCTCTAGGGTTGCCTCTCTTGGACCACAGCTGGGAATGATTCTCTGCTTTTAAGGCCCCTGATGATTACATTGGTCCCATCTGGCTACTCTCTCATATCTCCAGACCCTTAACGTAATCACATGTATGGCACATAAGACAACACGGCCACAGGGTTCTGGGGATTGGAAGCTGACACCCCTGGGGTAATTATTCTGCTCACCACAGGGATTTTTTCTTTTAACTGGAAAAATTTTAATGATGGAGTATTAACCAAGCCATTTCCTTTGGGATCATCTCCTTCCTTCAAAGTTAAATCCATGGTCTAATATCAGGCTGTTTTCCACTCTCCCACTGGGGAGGGGGCTGAGTGTCATGACCAGCACTCAGAAGTGGGTGGTGGTCCCTATCACCCCCATTGATGGTGTCTGCTGTTTCTGGAGACTCTGGTACAGTTTTCCCCCAAAATTACTCTCCTGCGTCCTGCATATGAGAGGAAAGGCATGCTGAGATTGAACTCCTCCTTGTACAGACTGCTCCACGGCCCCATCTTGTTTGGTCCGAGACGTCTGCCCCCTACTTCTGAGCAGCTCCGGGATTCCATACGGAAACTGACCTGCTTCTTGCCCACGGTCCGCATTCCTCTGTGTGGACACTTGGGTTTCCTCTGCCTCTGTTCTTCTGCCTGCTTTTCGTTATCCACAAATTTCTTATTTTGTTATTTATCATCTTGTACCATTTTCTCCTCTATTCTCTTTAATCTGTGGATTTTTTTATTATGTTCAGTTAGCCGCTGTATAGTACATCATTGTTTTTGATGTAGTGTTCAATGATTCATTACTTACATATAACACCCAGTGCTCATCACAACACGTGCCTTCCTTAATGCCCATCACCCCATTACCCCTTCCCCTCTGAAACCCCTAGTTTGTTTCCTGGGGTCCATAGTCTCTCATGGTTCATCTCCCTCTCTGATTACTCCCCCTTCAGATTTCCCTCCCTTTCCCATGTGGTCCTCCATGCTATTCCTTATGCTCCACATATGAATGAAACCATGTAATTGACTCTCTCTGCTTGCCTTATTTCACTCAGCATAATCTCCTCCAGTCCCATCCATGTTGCTACAAAAGTTGGGTATTCATCCTTTCTGATGGAGGCATCATACTCCATAGTGTATATGAACCACATCTTCCTTATCCATTCGTCTGTTGAAGGGCATCTCGGCTCCTTCCACAGTTTGGCTATTGTGGATATTGCTGCTATGAACATTGGGGTGCATGTGCCCCCTCTTTTCACTACTTATCTTTGGGGTAAATATCCAGTAGTGTAATTTTGGGTTGTAGGGTAGCTCTATTCTTAACATCCTGAGGAAATGCCGTACTGTTCTCAGTGTGGCTGCACCAACTTGCATTCCCACCAACAGTGTAAGAGGGCTCCCCTTTCTCCACATCCTCTCCAACACTTGTTGTTTCCTGTCTTGTTAATCTTTGCCATTCTGACTGGCATAAGGTGGTATCCCATTGTGGTTTTTATCTGTGGATTTAATACAGTTTTATTCCTTTACTGACACTTCAGGGTGGAGTGAAATAAATACAAGCCAATCCAACATGCATGCCTAGAGGTTTTTCCTGGAGTTTTATAGACTCTTGAACTCATCAGCAGGGAGGCAATCAGCCAAGACCACGGGCTGACGGTCAGGAGACGCTAGTTCTCATCCCAGCCCCTGCCTGCATTGCCCCGAAACCCTGTGCAGGAATGACGTGTGGGTGTTCTGTCTGCATCAAGCTCCCCTCCCACAGCTTTCCATCGTACCTGTGCTAAAACTCCAATCTTTAACGCGGCCTTGGAGGCCCTCCAGGGCTTGGCTTCGTCATTTCTCACCTCCTCTCACGTGACCCCCCACTTGTTTGTTCGATCCCAGAGTCACAGGTTTTGTTTCAGCGTCTCCCAAGGACCCGTTTTCCTGGACCTTCCTTCTCTGCAGCTGGGCAACTCCCTGTCACCCTTCCCTCCCCTGCAGTGCCCTCCCACCCCCTGAAATGCCTGTCCTGGCCACGGAGTGCAAGTCAGGCTCCGCCGCCATCATCACGCCTTACGAAGGAAAGTGGCAGTTAGCCAAGGGGATAGGGACGACGTCCGTGTCTGCCTCCCTGATGGGCAATCAGAGGGGCAGAGGCCTCGGCTGATCTCTTTGCCGGTGCCCGGTCCCTGGCTCAGGGTTGAGCACATCGCAGACCATCGCAGACCAAGCTGTCTGTTACAGATGTGCTTGGCGATTTCCTCATCTGGAGGAAGGTTGTGGTGAGGCTGTAATCAGGAGGCAGATCCAAAATCCTCTGAAGGATTACATGTGCCGTAGCACGTGCAGCAACGTTCCCATTCTCAGATGCTCGGGAGCTCACACAGTGGGAAGCTTCCTTGGTCCTTGTCTTCTGTTCTCGTCAGCAGGAAACAGCAGCGAAGGGCAAAGAACAGAATGTGTCCCTTCACTTGTCCATCTCTCCAGAAGGCCCCGACGAGCCAGGCTTTCGTTCTCTGGGACTGAGAACCCTGTGAAGAGAACGCAGCTGCTCAACCCAGAGCCAGACTCGGGAGGCTGGCCAATGGCATGGAACAGCCATCTCCTTGCTGGAGTCCTGGCTCAAGGGAGAACCCCGTCCTCCATTCTCCCCCACTGTCTCAGGATCCAACCAGGTCCCCCGCCATCTGTGATCGGAGCCCACCGCAGATGGAATTAGAGGTTTCCCCTCAGAATGCTTTCTCTCCTCAGCCAGTGCTACAATTGGGACGCGGGGAAGCCCCTCAGAATGGATCGTGTTCTGCTTCTTGCCTTTGGGAAATAACTGCAGGGGAAGGATTTGGCCCGAGTCCTCATCCACCCTCGGTGGAGCCGGGTTGTGGATGGAGGACGGGCAGGGGCCTCAGAGAGGAGAAGCTGAGAGCTGACCCCCACACAGGGATGCTCAGCTAACCACAGGAAGCTATCCAGCCAGTAAAACAGGGCCTTCCTCACTTTCTTTCATAAAGACATTTGTTTGGACAGGCGGTGTCTCCCAGGGAGTGCTAAGGAGTCCACGTAGTATGGGCTGATGCCATTAATTTACGATCGCCATTTTTTTCTGTATTTGTCAATCATTTATTATTTCTAAAAATACATCCTATAGTTAACCTAATGGTTCCTCTACCTTTTAAAAAAATTTTATTTATTTTTTAAATTTCTTTTCAGTGTTCCAGAATTCACTGTTTATGCACCACACCCAGTGCTCCATGCAGTACGTGCCCTCCTTAGTACCCACCACGATCACCATTTTTACGATTTTTATCAGTGGGGCTTTCCCGTCTTCTAAGCTTCTTATTCTGAAATAACTTTAGACTTACAGAAGACTTCCAAAAACTGTACAGTTTCCATATGCTCTTCATGCAGCTTTCCGTTCAGTCCACATCTTAGATAATCACAGAGCAGTTCTCAAAACTGAGAAGTGAACCTTCATAGGACGCCATTGAGGGGAGGACAGAACTGACTTGGGTTCCACCTGGTTTTTTTCACGAGTGTCCTTTGTGGCCCGTGGCCGCTCCTTCGTCTTTCCTTGACTTCCATGCCCGTGGTACTTTTGAAGAACACTGGTGAGGCATTTGCGTTTTCCTCTTGTTTCTCATGATCAGATCGAGACTGTGCCTGAGTAGGAAGGATACCACGAGGGGACATGTCCTTCTCAGGGCACCTTCTCAGATGGCACAGCCTCTCGGTGTGTGTTACCGGTGATGTCAGCCTTGGTCTCTTGGCCAAAGTGTGTCTGCCGTGATTCTCAGCTGTGAAGTTAATCTTTTGTCCTCAATATTCTGGGGAAAGTACCTTGGGATTCTCTAGATATCCTATGTCTGCTAAAACTTTCGTGTACAAATTTTAGCCTTTACCAGTGGATCTTGCCTGTACCAATGTTACTATTGTTCTAGTGGTGACTTTTAGTTGGTTTCTTCCTTCTTATATTTATTAATTAGAATTCTGCTGTAGGGAGCAATTACCACTCCATTCGTCCCTTTGTTTATTCGGTTATTTATTTCTGTGAACTCAATAGACGTTTATTTTATTCTTTGAGTTATAATCCGATACTGTTGTTATTTACTTTACTCGTGTATGCATTCAACTTGTTCTGACTTTGGCCTTCGTGAGCTCGTTCAGGCTGGTTTCTGCCCCCATTGAGTCTGTGCTTTTGTTTGTGGCTTCCTTATTTTCTGGCTCTGTGACATGCTCCAGGATCATCTTGAATTTTCTTTGTTTCAGTCTCAGAACTGACAACTTCAACTAAAGAGCCTTGGTTCCTTTTTTGTTGCAGGTGGTTTTTTGTTTCTTTGTTTGTTTGTTGAGAAAAGTGTTTAGAAGCCAAGTCCTGGGTGATAATTGTGCTCATTGATACTGGGATGTCATTGCTGCTTCCAGCTGGCCTCAGTGGGTAGAGCTGAGAGCATACATGTTCATAGAACTCATGCACACACACCTGTAGTTAGACCCCTATCTATTTTTTGGTACACACAAGGAGTCATGGAACACTACATCAAAAACTAAGGATGTACTGTATGGTGACTAACAGAACATAGTAAAAAAAATAAAATTGTAAGTCCACATTGACACCTTCAACTCCAATCCAGCACCACAGAATTTTTGTAGCCTTCTCCCTTTTCTTACTTGTAAGTTCTTTCTCTGACAATGAGACCCTTAGTTCTCATTATCTACACTGTATTTCTTTGTCTAACCCTATACCCCATAGCACTTGCAGAATTCTTAGCCTATGGGATTTTCCTTTTATTTTATTTTCTTTTTTTTTAAAGATTTTATTTATTTATTTGACAGACAGAGATCACAAGTAGGCAGAGAGGCAGGCAGAGAGAGAGGAGGAATCAGGCTCCCCACTGAGCAGAGAGCCCGATGTGGGGCTCGATCCCAGGACCCTGGGATCATGACCCGAGCCGAAGGCAGAGGCTTTAACCCACTGAGCCACCCAGGTGCCCCTCCTTTTATTTTAAAATCTACAAAGATTCTTTTTCTAACTCTATTGTTTTCATCTTTCTGTCTCTGTCAAGATTATTTTTAAATTATACTCTCTAAGCATTGATCGTTTCCTTTTGCAGCTCATTTTGTAATATTGGTTTCTGCCCCTTTGTCCTGCTTTTCTTTGTGCCTTGCTATATCTCACTCATACCCTATTTGACAATGCTTCTCATAAAAGCTTTCACTTTGTCTCCGGAGGGGGGGTGTGTGTGTGTGCGTATGTTGTTCTTTGATCCTTCTCCCGTATAGTGCATCTTGGAAATTCCTTTGTTGCGTTTTTGTGGTCATTACTTTATTTTCCCCCCAAAACTAGGTTCCTTGCTTTCTTATCCAGCCTCTCCCTGCATGTCCCCTATTTCCTCTCTGAAGGAACCGTGATGCAAACACATGACTTGTCTCAAACCCATGATGATGTTTCTATAGAAAAAGACCTTCTCCACTCCCAGACCCTGTAGGATTCTGGCCAGATGACCAGGATTGAAGCCAGATGACCTTGGGAGTGTTAGTGGTGGGTTGACATGGGAATTGTTTATAATTTCTCCTGACTTCCAGTTTGTTTGGGTTATTTATATAGAGGGAGGGGCTTGCAACAGACAAAGGTCATTCATGAAGAAACGATAAGCTCTTCAAGAATATCAAAGTGTGTTATGTTCCCTGTTTGACTGTAAGCTCCTGAGGGCAAGGCCATGGACATTTCTGCACCCTACCCACCACCACGCCCACACAGTATGTGCACATTCCATAGCATGGTGGTCACGCCAATAAAACAGGATTAAAAGAAAAAGTATTAGGAAACACGCTGAGAACCTCCAGATTAATGACTTGTTAGTATTTGGAAAATAACCAGCAGTCACTGAAAGCCTACACTGCAGTCCGTTTGTTTCACTGCAAGTTGAGATGGAAAAATCCCAAGGTTCTTCCCAATGCTGAGACTCTGGACCTTCCTGCACTGACCGGTGGGGGATCCACATTTAGTGAGCTCACCACCGTCTTGTTCTGTGTCCCCAGTGGGCGAAGTGCGCTCTCTCTCACCATCTGGAAGCACCCGGTTCCCAGATCTGAGCGCCCAGGCACTCCTCTGGGCCACAACGTATCCTAAGGCAGAAAATTTTCACATTCACTTACTGTTACCAGTTTGCCACTGATTGGCCCTGCGATTCCACTCTGTTACCTGTTGGTGGTTTTGTTTAGCCTCATTACGATCTTTGAGGGATCCTTTCCCCCTCTGTGTTCCCATCCTGGGTGCTTACAGATGAACACCCCTGTTGGAGAATTTTAAAGCGGGCCCCGGGGCTCTGTCATGCGCTCTGCATTGGTAATGAGAGCGGAGGCAGACACGTTCGAGAGGCTTTGGCGTTGGTGAAATACAGCATCTTCTCCCTCTTGTCCGATATGGAGAAGAGGGTAAGGCGCTGTTGACACTTCCCACCACTCTGTGGGGAGGGGGGCAGCTCATCTCTGCCTTTCCCCTAGAGGGGTGTAAAATATTTACTCTCTCTGCCACCTCTGTGCCACTCAACACACCGTACAGAGACTGTGTATCCCATCAAGGATTTCTATCAGTAAATAGAAATCTTGGGATCAGCAGGGCAGTCATCGCCCAGTGAACACGAGTGACCCTGAAGAATTCAGCCGACCGAGTGAGAGATCTTCACCAGCTATGCCAAGTTCATAGGCTTCATCAGACCTTTGCTAATAAACTTCCTTACCTGATTTTCCAGCTGCAGTCAGAGATTTATGGGGAGCTCAGTCCTTTTCTCGGCTTCATCATGAGAAGCCTATGTGGACCTGAGCAAATAAGACCAGCAGAGCGGACACTGGGCTTCTCGCTGGAAGCAGGGGGCTTGGATTAGGTGACTGCTAGGATCTCTCCAGGTTCAAGGCCCAGTTTTTCTGAATCCTGTAAATGGCTTCAGGGCCCAGCCCAGAGCTGGGCACAGTGGGCCACATGGGGAACCCTGGGGACAGAGCAGGGGATGTGGAGGGAAACTCAACATACTAATGGAACAAACGCACTTCTCGTCTCCAGGACGACAAGTTGTGTAGAAGTCAAGACCCAAGAAGAAGACAAGAGACCCAACGAAACAGGGACAGAGGAAAGATTGTTGAAAGAAAGGATCACCCAAGAGGGAAGGTCCTTATTACCCAGGGAAAAAACTCTGGGATCCCAGGGCTCAGTGGAGACTTGTGCCTCAGGAGCCGTTATAGCGAGACCCTGTTTAACCTCCTTCGTCTCTTGTGGGGAGATTCTCCTTCGGCAAATCCCCGTGTGGGAAGACACGCAGGCTTCCTGGGAGATTCTTGGGCTCCTTTCTCTGGGCTGCTATGGAGCTGCCTGGAGGAATGGCTTCTCCATGAGACCTGCCAGCAGCCGGGTCCAGGATGTTGCAGCCTGATGCTGAGTGTTAGGTAGGGAAGGAATTTTAACACTGGCTCCTTCCAGAAGAAAGGATAGAAATCAGATGGTGGGAAGATCTGCCCTTGTGTTAGTGTTTGCTGTTTCCATCCCCAGGAAGCACAGTGGAGGCTCACTGCCAGGTCACTATGGGGAGCCCGCACAATGGTGACAGATGCCTCCAGCCTGGTCCTTCCTGCCCGGTGCCTGGGGTGGGGGTTGGAGGCGGGGTCACCGCTGCGCAGCTCCTGCCCCTCGGTGGGCTGGGAAGATGCGCTGAAGCTCAGGTGCCTGGGGTGTCAGCGGTTGGGAGGGTCCTCCCCGGGGGAGAGCCGGCAAACACCTTAAGAGGGAGGTAGTACATATGCTGACCAGTGGGGGAGTCGCTTAGGTTTTACCGCTTCCCGAAACAGAAGAAAACCTGCCGATGAGTAGGAAGGCGGTCAGAGGACAGAGAGGACAAGAAATGAGGGAAGGAAAGTGATAAAGACCAAGGAACCCCAGTCCTTGGTTGGACAGAGGTTTTGAGGCACAAGGCAAGCAAAGGTCAGAAGCCCTGGGAGGTTCAGTGTGTCCAGGCTGGCGGGGGCATCCGGAGCCCCCTTCCAGGTGCCATTCCCCACCCCCACCCTATGCCTCCTTTCCTGTGACCGGCCCAGGGCTGTGACACTGTGTCCCCAACACCCCCTAGATGCCGTGTCCAGCATTCTCCCAGCCCTTCATGGTGCTGGGAAGAGGTAGCCTTCTCTAATTCCCACCACTCCGACCCCTCTTCAAGTCCCCCAGTTCTGCTCCAGTGTGAGCCTCTCCGAGCTCTGCAGGAGCTCTGAGCTCCTGGTCATTGCCACTAAAGCTTTCTGCTCATTTCACATGTGGATTTTGCTTCCGTGTCTATATTCTAAGCCTCTTGAGAACAAGGCTGATGTCTTATGCTGCTTGGATTTCCCCCTGTACCATGTTTGGAGCGAGAACACACTGGATATTCAGGCCATAACTGTCTCAGTGATGGCCACACTTGCCTTTTGTCCAGTGAACTAGAGGACATCCTAAGACGGTCCTGATTCATGGCTGAGTCAGGCTTAGAATTCAGATGCTGCTTCATTCTTTAAGAATATTTGGATTCCAGACAGCAAAGACCCTCTCAAATTCCAAATTCCCCAGCACTAAAGCAATTCCTTACAGACGGTGTTCCATGGCAGAAGCAAAATCCTCTTACAAGGGGCAGGAGAGCCTAGAAATGTGGAGTGCGGGCACTTACTGAGAAAGATAGACGGTGTGTGTCTTCCTCTGTCAGATGGGAGCCATGCTGACTCAGAGGTTGGTTGTGAGGATTCACACTCAGAGCCCCCACGATGCCAAGTGCATAGAAAGCAGCCTGCAGAGGTCAGCTGTTGATCAGGACGATGTATCTGGAACCCTCCAGACCCGCCTCTAGCCAACATCCCCTGCCTGGTGTCAATGTTGGTTTTTCTAAAATGGTTCCGGTCTAGTTGAATGTGTAATTGAGCCGTCTTGGGTCACCAACCAAATGCCACAGTGACATCAGTTAACCCAAACTGAACTGGTAGGTCATACCGGACATGGCCTCGGCCATTGACTTGTGGAGGAGACTCTGAGCAAAGATGGGTCCCGAAGACGTCCTGGTGATGTGGTCACAGAAACCAGGTGGTGCGGCTTTGCTCGGGTTCTCAGGACAGTCACGTCCCAGGCAGACCGCTAGCAACAGGTATCGGCCCGGGGCCAGCCCGGGCTTCTGGGCCCCTGCGCGGTGAGTGAGGAACTGGCCCGACAGACGTGCCGCGTGACCAGGCTCACGGCGCCAGGGACACACGCAGTCGTCGATGACCCGGTGCCCCCACCTTTGCGCTCTTCTTCCCAAGAGCGCGGACCCCAGCCTGTCACGAGGAACATCCAGCGGCCAGCGCTGCTCTGCCTTTCGCACGGGGCTCGCGAGCTCCCCCGGGGAGCGTCCCGGGGGCGCAGCCGGTGTTTGAGCGGAGCCGGCAGGCGGACGTGGGAGTCCGCATTTGCATTAAACATAATTGTAGACAATAACGGCCCCCGGCTTCCTCTCCTGCTGCCAGCCGGTAGCCACGCTGTGCGCCTCTGGAAAAATTGCCCCGGAGGGACCGCAGGGAGCTTGTTCTCTTATCCTGAAGTCTCAGGGTGCTCCACAGCTTTCTCTTTCCTCGTGTCAAAAATCCAGTTTGTTGGGAGACGAAACTGTTTATGTCCATGACGGAAGCCTTCTAAGTACCATTGCTGTGGCTGCGGGGGGGTCTCACAGCAAATTCTTGACTGTGTCTGTATCCCTTTGCCTCTCCTCTCCCACCTGCTCTGCGACGCCCCTTCAGCTCGAGAAGCCCCCAAGGCACACTGTCTATTGTGTACAGATGACCGTAGCACATGTTTGAAGCCTCAAGTTTCTGAAGTTCAGTGGGGAGAGCCAACAACAAAATAATGCCCGTGGAACATCAGGCAGAATTTGCTTCGAGGCAGGTGAGAGGTGGAGAGGGAGAGACTGCTGCTGCCCGGAGTGGCCGGAGAAGGTCTAGCGGACAAGCAAGACTCACCAGCAGTTTGGGGGTGTCCCTGGGAAAGGGGGTCAAGGCCAGCTCTCAGGCCCATGCCCAGGGAATCTCCTGGAACAGCAGGTCCAGGAGCCTCCTGGACAGAAGGCCCTCCCTGGGGGGCGAGCTGACAGAAGCAGGTAGGGACCTCTCGTGTGGAGTGAAGAGTTCAGTTTTGTTTTATAGATCATGGAGTCCCGGGGATTGTTTTCAGGAGGGAGGGTGCGGTTAATGGGGCTGGATACACGCTGGAGGAAGAGGGAGTAGGAGCAATGGAGACGTGGGGAGGACCGTTGTGTACGATTAGGACCAGATTAGATAGGAACAAAATCAGGGAAATGTCACAACCAAAATTTGGAGAGGGTGGTTCTCCCCTGAATACAGAGAGGAGTGGCAATTCTGTAATGAGGGCAGGGAGGCGACGGGCTTAGAGGGCAGCAAGAAAACACGAGCAGAACTCGGGAGACCAGTGTGCTGGTTTGCTTTATCTCCCCTTGTGGGCTCTGTGACATCAGCATTTCTGGGCCACCAAATCCTCCTAGGTGACATAAGGAACAGTGATGTCAGGGCTGGCTTCTCACATTTGCTCGAGAATGAAATAAGAACCGAGCAGAAAGCATTTTAAAAAGTCAGAGATCGTTCAGATCATCCTACCATTAATACCCCTGTGCAGCTGGGGGCCGGTGACTCACGAATTTTGCCCAGCTTCGGGGACCTGGAGAACGGACGCTGTGCGAGCATCTGTGAGCTTCTGGAAGAGGCTCACAAGCCAGCTTTGCATCACTGCAGGAAGGGAATTTCCCATCTCCAGGCAAAACAGTGAAATAGAACAATCTCTCTCCAGGAGCCTGTCTCCGAAAGACATGGTTCTCAGTGAAACCTCACTGGGGCGCAGCCATCTGTGTGTGGTGGTGCATGAGCAGCGTCCCCGGCACCCTGCTGTTGGCGGTGGGGGCGGACATTTCCACCGGCCTCCATAAACATCAGTGTTGGTTAAAATCACAGCTCGGCAAACCACAGCCCAGGGGACCATTACCCTCCCCAGCCCCCGTGACTTTAAACTAGGCAGACAGACATAGGGACCGGGGTCCCAAGACCGTCTTGCTGCCTCCTTGGCACGTGCAAGCCACGCCTTTCTCACTCAGATGCCAGCAGGAGGCGTGGGGCCAGGGATGGCGGGCAGGTGGGAGCCGACGTCGTAGCTCTGGGAGTCAGCCTTGATGCCGGGTGAGTTGAAAACCCGTCACGTGTTGCACAGATGTCAGGCCGATCGGCCTTGTCCTTGTGCTCATCCAGCATGCGTTTGAGGAGGTGACGAGATCTCTGGGCATCTTCATGTCACATAGCTCCCTCTGTAGTGAAGGTTTCCTATAAATTATCCTGTGTGGCTTCTGCTGTCACCTTCCGTTGCCCGCCCTCTTATAAAGCCCATTTTATGGATGGGAAAACGCAGGCGGGGAGAAGGGAAACACTCCCGGTGAAGCCACGGAGCTCCTAGATGGCTCCAGGGTCACACCACAGCCTACACCGACCCTAGAATTTCGCTAATTTGGTCAGCTCTCTGACATCCCGGGAACAAAATCCTCTGTCCCGCCATGCCCAAGGGTGTTTGGCACATACTCACACTCAGTACTTATTTTTGGATTGATTCATCACAGATGAAATGAGGGTGGAAGTGTGGCATCTGCAGCCCAGCGTGAGAAGGAAATTAGCTGGACCGGCTCCTCTGAGATGATTGAGGCCCCGAGTCTGATACTGAGAGAGGAGATGAGGGAATGGAAGGATCCAGAACTGAAGAAGTGAGAGATGGGGAGAAGTGGAAAAGAAAAAAAAGAGAGAGAAAGAAAGGAAGAAAGAAAGAAAAAAAGGAGTCAAAGAGAGCTGGAAAGTAGAAAAGGCAGAGGCAAACAGCAGAAGTGAGTGCTGGGCACTGGGACACGCGTGGTGTCGCCTAAACGGGCATCTGAAGATGGCAAGGTGCAAGCACGGAGAGTGAGAGGGTGGTCACCAGGGGACGGGCTGGGAGCATCACGGAGATGTTCAGTGGCACAAAGCTGCACACGGTGGAAAAGTCCCAGAGTCTGAAGCGCAGTAGAGTGAATCCAGACAGTATCGTACCAGAAGCGTCCAACCTGCTCAGAGATGAGATCCACTTACTCCCAGCATGAAAGAGAAATGATGCTTCTGGGACAGGCTAGAGGTGCTCACTATCCCGATAACGGCAATCAGATTACAACGTATAAATGTATCAGAGCGAGAGGCTGTAAACCTTACACTTACAGTGTTATATGTCAAATATGTTTCAATAAGAGGAAAAAAAAGTTGATTTCATGTAATTGTCTTAAGATGGATAAGGGCTTTCTTATATATTCATCCAGAAGGTAGAGAAATGGGTCAGTTTAGGCAGTTCAAAAAATAAATGGGGGCTCCTGGGTGGCTCAGTGGGTTAAAGCCTCTGCCTTCAGCTCAGGTCAGGATCCCAGGGTCCTGGGATCAAGTCCTACACTGGGCTCCCTGCTCAGCGGGAAGCCTGCTTCTCCCTCTCCCACTCCTCCTGCTTGTGTTCCCTCTT
>PISX010025762.1:0-25616 GCA_004024625.1 Mellivora capensis | reverse complement strand
GTTACTGCCTATGTTCTCCTTTAGGATTCTGATGGATTCCTGTCTCACATTGAGGTCCTTTATCCATTTCGAGTTTATCTTTGTGTACGGTGTAAGAGAATGGTCGAGTTTCATTCTTCTACATATAGCTGTCCAATTTTCCCAGCACCATTTATTGAAGAGACTGTCTTTTTTCCACTGTATATTTTTTCCTGCTTTGACAAATATTATTTGACCATAGAGTTGAGGGTCCATATCTGGGCTCTCTACTCTGTTCCATTGGTCTATGTGTCTGTTTTGATGCCAGTACCATGTTGTCTTGGTGATCACAGCTTTGTAGTAAAGCTTGAAATCAGGTAATGAGATGCCACCAGTTTTATTTTTGTTTTTCAACATTTCCTTAGTGATTCGGGATCTCTTCCAATTCCATACAAATTTTAGGATTATTTGCTCCAGCTCTTTGAAAAATACCAGTGGAATTTTGATGGGAAAGGCATTAAAAGTATAGATTGCTCTAGGTAGTATATACATTTCAACAACGTTTATTCTTACAATCCAAGAACATGGAATGGTCTTCCATCTTTTTATGTCTTCTTCAATTTCTTTCATGAGTGTTCTGTAGTTCCTCAAATACAGATCCTTTACCTCTTTGGTTAGGTTTATTCCCAGGTATCTTATGGTTCTTGGTGCTATAGTAAATGGAATCGATTCTCTAATTTCCCTGTCTGTAGTTTCATTGTTAGTGTATAAGAAACCCACTGATTTCTCTACATTGACTTTGTATCCTGCCAAGTTACTGAATTGCTGTATGAGTTCTAGTAGTTTGGGGGTGGAGTCTTTTGGGTTTTCTATATAAAGTATCATGTCATCTGCGAAGAGAGAGAGTTTGACTTCTTCCTTGCCAATTTGGATACCTTTCTTATTCATTTTTTTTTCTTTTTTTAAAACCCTGCTCCCGTTTTAAATAGATTCATATTTCCCAACCTATTTTTAAGTTACTTCTTAAGTTTTATTTTCATTTTCACATATATGTTTTATAGACTTATGCCCCATACTGACCCATTTTTTACTCTACTCGGTTATATCTTGATATTTATGTAAGTTCTGGTTTCTTTGCAATACTGGGATATAGTGTCTTCAAACACAGAGACAAATGATCAAGCAAGAACAGGCAGAACACCCTCTTGTGTCCACCATGAGATATTATAATTTCTCTCCCTGACCCACCTCTTTTTTTCTCCTTGATTTTTTTTCTTTTTTTATTGTTTTGGATTATCTTGGCATTTATGGTGTATAAGCGGTAGCTCTTGACCACTTTGGATTTTTTTCTATGTGCATTTTTCTTGGGTTATTGTTAATACTTTTGACTCTGTACATTCTCACAACCACCCCGCAAAAGAATGACTAGGAGGAGGAAACCCCAACAAAGGAAAGAATTAGAGACAATGTCCTTCACCACAGATCTAATGGATATGGATATAGGCAAAATGTGAGAGATAGACTTAAGGGTAGTAATCATAAAGTCAATAGCTAAGCTTGAGAAAAGCATTAGTGACTATATAGAATCTCTAAAGGCAGAAATGAGATGTAATCAGAACAAACTTAAAAATGCTATGAATAAGATGCAGTCTAAAATAGATAATTTGACACCCAAGGTAAGTGGGGCAGAAGAATGAATTAGTGATCTAGAAGATAAGCTGGTGGAAAAGATGGATTAAGGTAAACAGCTAGAAGCCCATGAGAACAGATGTAGAGAGATCAGTGATGCCATGGAAAGTTCCAGTATGTCTGAATTATTGGGATTCCTGAGGAGGTGGAGAGAGAGAAGAGTAGAAGGTATATTTGAGCAAATCATAGATGAGAACTTCCCTAATCTGGAAAATGAAAGAAGCATTCATGTCTAAAAGGCAGAGAGGAAGACTCCCCAAATCCATAAAAATAGATCAACACCCTTGCATATAATAGTGAAAACAAATGGAGGAAGAGATTTTTTTTTTAAACGTATGGAGGGAGGAACATCTGAACAACAAATAACATCAGACCTGTCTACAGAGACCTGGCAAGTAAGAAAAGACTACCAAGACATATTCAAAGTACTGAAGGAGAAGAACATGTAGCTAAAGATCCTTTATCTAGCAAGGTTGTTGTTCAAAATGGACAGGGAGATGAAGAGCTTCCAGGCCCAGCAGAAATTGAAAGAATATGTGACCACCAAGCCAGCCCTGCAAGAAATATTAAAGGGAATCTATAAAATAAGAAAGACTCCAAGAGTAATTAACAGAGACAATCTACAGAAACAGGAACTTTACGGGCAATACGATGACAATAAATTCATAAATTTCAATATTTGCTCTCAATATGAGTGGATTGAATGTTCCCATCAAAAGGCACAGGATTTCAGATTGCATAAAAAAGCAGGACCAATCCATATCCTGTCTACATGAGAGTCATTTTGAACCTAAAGACACTTCCAGATTGAAAGTGAGGGGACAGAGAATCATTTATCATGCCAATGGACCTCAAAAGAAAGCTGGGATAGCAATGCTCATATTAGACAAATTACATTTTAAACTAAAGACTGTAGTTAGAGATGTAGAGGGACACTATATCATACTTAAAGGTTCTATCCAACAGGAAAATCTCACAATTGTAAATATCTGTGCCTCTAACATGGGAGCAGACAACTATATAAAGCAACCGTTAGCAAAAAATTAAAATCATATTGATAATGATACAATAAGAGTAGGAGACTTCAGCATTCCACTAAATTCAGTGGACATCTCAACAAGCAGAAGATCAACAAAGAAACAACGGCTTTGAATGACACATTGGACAAGATGGACTTCATAGAGATATACAGAATATTCCATCTTAACAAAGCAGAATGCTCATTCTTCTTGAGTGCACATGGAACTTTCTCCAGAATATATCACATGCTGAGTCACATATCAGGTCTCAACTGATACTGAAGATTGAGATTATTTCCTGCATATTTTCAGACCACAATGTATTGAAACTGGGACTCCACCACAAGGAAAAATTGGGAAGGAATACAAAAACTTGGATGTTAAAATCATCCTGCTAAAGAATGAATGGGTCAAACAGGACATTAAAGAGGAACTTAAACAGTTCATGAAAACCAATGAAAATGAAAACACATCCGTTCAGAGCCCATGTTATAGTGCAAAGGCAGGGCTTAGAGGTAGGTACATAACCATGCAAGATTCTCTCAAAAAATTAGAAAAATCCCAAATGCACAAGCTAACCATACACCTAAGGAATCTGGAGAATGAACAGCAAATAAACCCTAAACCAAGCAGTAGAATATAAATAATAAAAATTAGAGCAGAAATCAATGAAATAGAAATTAGAACAGTAGAACAGATCAATTAAATTAGAAGCTGGTTCTTTGAAAGAATTAATAAGATCAATAAACCCTCTGGCCAGACTTATCCAAAAGAGAAAGGACCCAAATTAATCAAATAATGACTGAAAGAGGAGAAATCATGACCAATATCAAGGAAACAGAGGCAATTAATTAGAACTCATTATCAACAGCTATATGCCAACAAACTAGGCAAACTGGAAGAAATAGATTCTTTCCCAGAAACTTATAAACAATGACTGAAAAAAGAATAAATAGACAATGTGAATAGACCAATAACCAGTAATGAAATTGAAGCAGTAATCAAAAACCTCCCCAAAAATCAGGAGTGCGTGGCCAGAGGGATTCCCAGGTGAATTCTACCAAACATTTAAAGAAGTAATAATACCTATTCTACTGAAGATGTTTCAAAAAAAATATAAATAGAAAGAAAACTACCAAATTCATTTTTCGAAGGAGAAGGAAAACTTCCAAACTTGTTCCATGAGGCCAGAATAACCATGAACCCCAAATTAGACAAAGATCCCATCAAAAAAGAGAATTACAGGGCACCTGGGTGGCTCAGGTGGTTAAGCAACTGCCTTCAGCTAAGGTCATAATCCAGGAGTCCCTGGATCAAGTCCTGCATCAGGGTCCCAGCTCCATGGGGAATCTGCTTATCCCTCTGACCTTCTCCCCTTTCATGCTCTCTTTCTCTCTCTCTCTCTCTCTCTCTCTCTCAAATAAATAAATAAATAAAATCTTTTTAAAAAGAGAGAGAATTACAGACCAACATCCCTGATGAATATGGATGCCAAAATACTCAACAAGACCATAACCAATAGGATCCAAAGTACATTAAAAGGATTATTCACCACAATCAGGTGGGGTTTAGTCCTGGGATGCAAGAGTGGTTCAACATTAGCAAATCAATCAACGTGACAGATCACATCAATGAAAGAAGAGACAAGATATGATCCTCTCCTTTGATGCAGAAATGTTTGACAAAATAACATCTTCATTCCTGATTAAAACTGTTCAAAATAGAGAGATAGAGGAATCATCCCTCAATTTCACAAAAGCTGTCTATGAAATCCCACAGTGAATATCATTCTCAATGGGGAAAAGCTGAGAGTTTTCCCCTTAAGGTCAGGAACATGACACCAATGTCCAACCTCACCATTATTGTTTAACATTTTATTGGAAGTCCTAGCCTCAGCAATCACACAACAAAAGGAAATAAGAGGCATCCAAATTGGCAAAGAAGAAGTCAAACTCTTTCTTTACTGACGACATGATATTTTGGGTGGAAAAATCAACAAAAAATTTGCACCCCCAAGTTACTAGAACTCATACAACAATTCAGCAATGTGGCAGGAAGCAAAATCAACACACAGAAATCAATTGCTTTTCTATACACTAACAGTGTAACTGTGGAAAGAGAAATTATAGAATCAATCCCATTTATAATAGTACCCAAAACCATAAAATGCCTTCGAATAGACCTAACCAAAGAGGTAAAGGATCTATATACTCTAGAAACTACAGAACAAATATGAAAGAAATAGAGGAAGACATGAAGAAATGGAAAACCATTCCATGCTCAGGGATTGGAGAAATAAACATTGTTAAAATGTCTATGCTGCCCAGAACAATCTACACTTTCAAAGCCATCCCTATCAAAATATTTTTGACACTTTTTACAGACCTGGAACAAAATCTGTATGGAACTCGAAAAGTCCCCAAATCGCCAAGGAAATATTGAAAAGAAAAAAAAAAAGCTGGGGGCATCACAATGCCTGATTTCATACTATATTACAAAAGTGTGATTACCAAGACAGCATGTTATTGGCACAAAAACAGACCCATAGATCAGTGAAACAGAATAGAGTCTCCAGAAATGGACCCTCAACTCCATGGTCAGTGAATCTTCCACAAAGCAGGAAAGAATACCCAATTGGAAAAAAGACAGTCTCTTCAATAAATGGTACTGGGAAAATTGGGCAGACTAAACAGAAGAATGAAACTGGACCATTCACTTATACTATACACAGAGATAATCTCAAAATGGATGAAGGACCTCAATGTGAGATAGGAATCCTTCAAAATCATAGAGGAGAACATTGGCAGTAACATCTTCAACATTGGCCACAGCAACTTCTTTTTTTTAAAGATTTTATTTATTTATTTGACAGAGAGAGAGATCACAAGTAGGCAGAGAGGCAGGCAGAGAGAGAGGGGGAAAGCAGGCTCCCTGCTGTGCAGAGAGCCCAATGCGGGGCTCGATCTCAGGACCCTGAGATCATGACCTGAATTGAAGGCAGAGGCTTAACCCACTGAGCCACCCAGGCGCCCCAGCCACAGCAACATTTTTCAAGACATGTCTCCAAATTCAAGGGAAACAAAGGCAAAAACGAATTATTGGGACTTCATCAAGATAAAAAGTTTCTACCCAGCAAAGTAAGTAGTCAACAAAACGAAGACACAACCCACAGAATGGGAGAAGGTATTTGCAAATGACAGTACAAATAAAGAACTTCTTAAACTCAACACTCCCAAAACAAATCCAGTCAAGAAATGGGCAGATGTCATGAACAAACTGTCTAATTTGGCAAAGAACACATACAAATGGCTAAACAGGCACATGAAAAAAAGTTTAAAATCAATAGCCATCAAGGAAATACAAATAAAAACCACATTTAGATACCATATTACACCAGTTATAATGGCAAAAATTATCAAGACAGGAAACAACAAATGTTGGAGAGGATGCGGAGAAAGGGGAACCATCTTTCACTGTTGGTGGGAATGCAAGCTGGTATGGCCACTCTGGAAAACAGTGTGGAGGTTCCTCAAGATGTTAAAAATTGAGCTACCGGGGACGCCTGGGTGGCTCAGTTGGTTAAGCGGCTGCCTTCGGCTCAGGTCATGATCCCAGGGTCCTGGGATCGAGTCCCACATTGGGCTTCTTGCTCGGCAGGGACCCTGCTTCTCCCTCTGCCTCTGCCTGCCACTCTGTCTACCTGTGCTCACTCGCTCTCTAACCCTCTCTCTCTGACAAATAAATAAATAAATAAGAAATACCAATATTTTTTTTTTTTAAATTGAGCTACCCTATGGCCCAGCAATTACACTACTAGGTATTTAGCCCAAAGACACAGATGTAGTGAAGAGAAGGGCCAATGCACCCCAATGTTCATAGTAACAGTGTCCACAATGACCAAACTGTAGAAGGAGCTGAGATGACTTTCAACAGATGAATGGATATAGATGTGGTTCATATATACAAAGGAATATTACTCAGCCATCAGAAAGGACGGATACCTACCATTTACACTGATGTGGATCGAACTGGAGGGGAATATGCTAAGCGAAATAAGTCAAACAGAGAAAGACAATATGATTTCACTCATACATGGAACGTAAGGAACAGTGAAGAGGACCACAGGGGAAGGGAGGAAAAATTGAATGGGAAGAAATCAAAGAGGGAGACAAACCATGAAAGACTCTGGACTCCAGGGAACAAACAGGATTATAGCAGGGAGGAGGAGGCGGGAATGGGGCAACTGGGTGATGGGTATTAAAGAGGACACAATTTTTGATGAGGCCTGGGTGTTATACGCAACTAATGAATCCTTAAACACTATATCAAAAAGTATGTATTGTGTGTTGGCTTACTGAACATAATAAAAAAAGAGACAAATACCATACGATTACACACCTATGTGGAATTTAGAAACAAAGCAAATAAGCAATGGGGAAAAAAGAGAGAGAGAGAGAGAGAGAGAGAGGCAAACCAAGAAAATGACTGTCAGGAACAAACTGAAGGTTACTGGCTGGACATACATGGGGGTAGTGACTTAAATAGCTGATGGGAATTAAGGCATGTGATTGTTATGAGCACAGGTTGATCTATGCAAGTGTTGAATCCCTATATTGTACACGTGAAACTAATATAGCTGTATAAAAACTCATGTATTGTGATAACCTAACTTATTTGTCCTCCGTCATTTTATAGACAGGAAGATGCAATGAATATTCCTGTCCATTTATGTCCATTTTGGTTAATATGAGCAAGTGTCACTGTAGTATAAGATATATTCATTTTAAATATTAGAAGATATCAACCAATTACTATTCAAGATAGTTTCAATATTCAGTTCACCTTAGAGTATGAGAGGGCTTGTTTTTTCACACATTTGCATGGACTTCTATAAATATTTGAAATGCTTTAAGAATGTTAACCATTGTATTTGATTGGTGAGAAATGGTATCATTCGTTACTTTGATTTTCAGTTTTCATATCCCTGATTATTAATGAGATTGAGCATCTTTTCATGTATTTATTTTGGGGGGGCGTTCTTTTTTATTCATGTACATTGACACACACACACATGCACACTCATACACAGATTTTTCTGGATAGTAATTTATTATATTTATATGTTGTTACATATGTGAGAGATAGTTTACATGGTTTATTGATCATATTTCCTTTTTTCTCATGATGTTTTCATTGTGCAGAATTATTCACTTTATCTTTATATGGCACTTTTACTGTATTTGATCTCCAAGACTACTTATGAGGTTAACCAGGAAGGTGTTTTCCTTATTTTACAGATGAGGGCTCTAAATCTTAGAGAGATAAAGAAATATGCCTGGTATTACACAGTTAGTATGTGGCAACAGCAGGGTGCAGACTTAAGTCTATTGATCCTTTTATTAGTTTCCTATTTCTATTTTAACAAATCAGCAATATTCTGTTTGCTTAAAATAACACATATTTATTATTTTAAAACTCTAATAGATTAGAAGTCTAAGATGGGTCTCACTGGGCTAAAATAAAGCTGTCAACAGGGCTACATTCCATCTGGGGGCTCTATAACACAGTCTATTTGCTTCTCTTTTCCAGAATCTCAAGACCTGAATTTCATGGATTATGGATCCTTTTATCCTTCTTCCAACCCAAAAATGTGGATTGAGGCGTTCTCACACTTTATCACTCTGGCATCATCCACTTTCTTCCTCTTCCAATTTAAAAGATACTTTAAAAAATCATTTTGCTATTTATTTATTTATTTTAAAATTATATTTTATCAGTGTTTCAAGATTCATTGTTTCATTACCAATTTATTTAAGATTTTATTTATTTAGTTAGTTAGTTCATTTTATTTTTTTTCAGTCTTCCAAGATTCTTTGTTTATGCACCACACCCAGTGCTCCATGCAATATGTGCCCTCCTTAACACCCATCACCAGGCTCATCCAACCCCCACCCCCTTCCCCTCCAAAATGCTCAGTTTGTTTCTCAGAGTCCACAGTCTCTCATGGTCTGTCCCCCGTCCGATTTCCCTCCTACTCACTTCTCTCCAACACACAATGTCTTCCGTGTTACTCCTTATGCTCCACAAGTAAGTGAAACCATATGATAATTGATTCCCTCTGCTTGACTTATTTCACTCAGCATAATCTCTTCCAGTCCTGTCCATGTTGATACAAAAGTTGGGTATTCATCCTTTCTGATGGATGCATAATACTCCATAGTGTATATGGACCACATCTTCCTTATCCATTCGTCTGTTGAAGGGCATCTTGGTTCCTTCCACAGTTGGGCGACTGTGGCCATTGCTGCTATGAACATTGGGGTACAGGTGGCCCTTCTTTTCACTACATCTGCATTTTGGGGGTAAATACCCTGTAGTGCAATTGCAGGGTCATAGGGAAGCTCTGTTTTTAATTTATTAAGGAATCTCCACACTGTTCTCCAAAGTGGCTGCACCAACTGTCATTCCCACCAACAGTGTAAGACGGTTCCCCTTTCTCCACTTCCTCTCCAACACACATTGTTTACTGTCTTGTTAATTTTGGCCATTCTAACTGCTGTAAGGTTGTATCTCAATGTGGTTTTGATTTGAATCTCCCTGATGGCCAGTGATGATGAACGTTTTTTCATGTGTCTGATAGCCATTTGTATGTCTTCATTGGAGAAGTGTCTGTTCATGTCTTCTGCCCATTTTTTGATGTGATTATCTGTTTTGTGTGTGTTGAGTTTAAGGAGTTCTTTATAGATCTTTGATATCAACCTTTGTCTGTAGTGCCATTTTCAAATATTTTCTCGCATTCCACGGGTTGCCTCTTTGTTCAGTATTTCCTTTGCTGTGCAGAAGCTTTTGATCTTTGTGAAGTACCAAAAGTTCATTTTCACTTTTATTTCCTTTTCCTTTGGGTACATGTCTTGAAAGAATTTACTGAGGCCAATGTTGAAGAGGTTACTGTGTATGTTCTCCTCCAGGATTTTGATAGATTCCTGCCTCACGTTGAGGTTTTTTTTTTTTTTTATCGCTTTTGAGTTCACCTTTGTGTATGGTGTAAAAGAATTGTCAAGTTTCATTCTTCTATACCTAGCTGTCCAATTCTCCCAGCACCATTTAATGAAGAGACTGTCTTTTTTTCCACTGTATATTTTTTCCTGCTTTATCAAAGATTATTTGATCATAGAGTTGTGGGTACATATCTGGGCACTCTAGTCTGTTCCACTGGTCTATGCATCTGTTTTTTTTGTCAGTACCATGATGTCTTCATGATCATAGCTTTGTAGTAAAGCTTGAAATCAGGCAACGTGATGCCCCCAGTTTTGTTTTTATTTTTCAATATTTCCTTAGCAGTTTGGAGTCTTTTCTGGGTCCATACAAATTTTGGGATTGTTTGCTCCAACACTTTGAAAAATGCTGGTGGAATTTTGATCAGGATGGCATTGAAAGTATAGATTGCTCTAAGCAGTATAGACATTTTAACAATGTTTCTTCTTCTGATCCATGAACATGGAATGCTTTTCTATCTTTTTGTGTCTTCAATTTCTTTCATGAGTGTTCTGTAGCTCCTCAAGTACAAATTGCTTATCTCTTTGATTAGGTTTATTCCCAAGTGTTTTAGGGTTCTTGGTGCTATAATAAATGGAATTGATTCTCTAATATCCCATTCTATATTTTCATTGTTAGTGTATAAGAAAGCAACTGATTTCTGTACATTGATTTTGTGTTATGCTATGTTACTGAATTGCTGTATGAATTCTAGTAGTTTGGGGGTGGAGTCTTCTGGGTTTTCCATATAAAGTATCATGTCATCTACAAAGAGAGAGAGTTTTACTTCTTCTTTGCCAATTTGAATACCTTTTATTTTTGTTGTTGTTGTTGTTGTTGTTTGATTGCTGTTGCTAGGACTTCTAGTAGTATGTTGAACAACAGTGTTGAGAGTGGACATCCTTGTCGTGTTCCTGATCTCAAGGGTAAGGCTGTCAACTTTTCGCCAATTAGAATGATATTCACTGTAGGGTTTTCATAGATGGATTTTATGAAGTTGAGGATTCTTCCCTATATCACTATACTTTGAAGAATTTTGAGCAAGAACAGATTCTGGAATTCGTCAAATGCTTTTTCTGCATCTATTAAGAGGACCATGTGGTTCTTCTCTCTTCTCTTATTGATTTGTTCTATCACATTGATTAATTTGTGAATGTTGAACCACCCTTGCTTCCGAGGGATAAATCCTACCTGGTGGTGGTAGATAATCATTTTTCATTTACTGTTGTATTCTATTAGCTAGGATCGTGTTGAGAATCATGGCACCCATATTTATCAGGTATATTGGTCTGAAATTCTCCTTTTGGCTGAGGTCTTTGCCTGGTTTGGGGATCAGAGTAATGTTTGCTTCATAGAAAGAGTCTGGAAGTTTTCCTTCTATTTCTATTTTTTTGAAACAGCTTCAGGAGAATAGGTATTATTTCCTCTTTGAATATTTGGTAGAATTCTCCAGGGAATCCTTCAGGTCCTGAGGTCTTATTTCTTGGGAGGTTTTTGATCACTTCTTCAATCTCCTTATTAGATATTTGTCTATTCTGGTTGTCAATTTCGTCCTGTTTCATTCTTGGAGTTTTTAGGTTTCTAGAAGTGCATCCATTTCTTCTAGATTGATTAACTTATTGTCATATAACTATTGATTATAATTTCTGATGGTTGTTTCTATTTCCTTGGTGTTAGTCGTGATCTCACCATAATTTCATTCATAATTTTATTAATTTGGATCCTCTCTCTTTTCTTTTGGATTAGTTTGGCCAGTGGTTTATCAATCTTATTGATTCTTTCAAAAAAACGGGTTCTAGTTTCTTGGATGTGTTTACAGCATCTCTAGTTTCTAACTCATTGATCTCTGCTGTAGTCTTGATTATTTCACTTCTTGGGCATGGGGTTGCCTTAATTAGTTGTTGATTTACCAGTTCTTTAAGGTGGAAAGAGAGATGATGTATTCTGTATATTTTAATTATTTATTTATTTATTTATTTTGAGAGAGGCTCTGATGGCTATGTATTTCTCCCTTAGGACGGCCTTTGCTGTATCCCACAGGTTTTGGATTGATGTGTATTCATTCTCATTGCTTTCCATGAATTGTTTAAGTTCTCCCTGATTTCTTGGTTGATCCAAACATTCTTGAGCTTGTCAGTCATTAGCTCCCATGTGTCTGAATTCCTTCCAAACTTTTTCTTTTGGTTTAAATCATTGTGGTCTGAGAATATACCGGGAATAGTCTCAATCTTTTGGTATCAGTTAAGCCCTGATTTGTGACCCAATATGTGATCTATCCTGGGGAAAGTTCCATGTGCACTAGAGAAGAATGAGTTTTCTGTTGTTTTAGGGTGGAATGTTCTATATATATCTATGACGTCCATCTGGTCCAATGTGTCATTCAAAGCTCTTGTTTCCTTGTTGATTTTCTGCTTGTGCGATCCATCTATTACTGAGACTGGTGTGTTAAAATAGCCTAAAATTAATGTATTTATATTGTTGGGGCTGATTCCACGTTAAAACCTGTTAAACCCCTAGGGCCTGCCTGGGCCTACTTAGCCATAGTGACTCCATGTTGCCTAGGTAGACCTTTTGTTGTTTAATAAATGCCTCAGCAGTTACTGATGTCAGTTCCAGGTAACTGATACTAAAACACAACACCTAAAAAAAGGCCAGACAGGTGAAAACATCCAATCATCCAAAGCCACATATATAAAGGTCTGTGGTTGTGCCCTATAAAACTAACCTGTAAGACCAAGGGGGGAGTCGCTCTCTTCGGAGGTGGCCCTGGCTGGTCAGTTTGACTTCTAATGCTTGGCATAGAATAAAGCTTTACATAACTTTCACTTTGTCTCAGCCTCATTTCCCTGGCCGGTCAGTCTAACTTCCGATGCTTGGCATAGAACAAAGCTTTGCATAACTTTCACTTTGTCTCAGTCTCATTCCTTTGATAATGGACCCAACAATATCAATATGACTCTTTATTGTGATTAACAGTTGGCTTGTGTAGTCTGATGCTCCCATATTGGGGGCATAAATATTTACATTTGTTAGATCTTCTTAGTGATTAGATCCTTTAAGAATGATGTAGTGTACTTCTGTATCTCTGACGATAGTCTTTAGCTTAAAATCTAATTTATCTGATATGAGAATCACTACCCCAGCTTTCATTTGAGGCCTGTGGGCATGAAAGATTCTTCTTCATCTCTTCACTTTCAATCTGGATGTATATTTAGGTTCAAAATGTGTCACTAGTAGACAGCATACGAATGGGTCCTGTCATTATATTCAATCTTCAACCTTGTGCCATCTTATGGGAGCATTTATGTTTTTCACATAGAAAGTGATTATTGAAAGATAAGTTTTTATTGACATCATGTTGCCTGTGAAGTCCTTGTTTCTATATATTGTCTCTGTAAATTTCTGTTCTATGTCACTCTTGGGTTCTTTCTTCTTTTATAGAATCCCTCTTAATATTTCTTTTAGTGCCAGCTTGGTGGTTTTAAACCTTGCTGGTCTTGGAAGCTCTTATCTCTCCATCCATTTTGAACGTCAACCTTGCTGGATAAAGTATTCTTGGATGCATGTTCTTCTCATTTAGTGCACTGAATATGTCTTGCCAGCCCTTTCTGACTTGCCGGGTTCTGTGGACAGCTCTGATGTTATCCTGATGGAACTTCCACTCTATGTAAGGAAACTCTTCCCTTTAGCTGCTGTCAGAAGCTCTTGTCTAAAATTATAATTCATTAGTTCCACAATTAAGCGCCTTGAGGTCTTTCCAGATTCGTTGATCCTGGGGCGGGGTCTTCCTTCTGTCTATAGGACACAAAGGCTTGTTCCATTCCCCCGAATGAGAAAAATTTCATACAGAATTTGTATTCTGTACACTACATCTTCTAGTATTCTTTCTCTCTCCACCCCCTCAATGATCCCAATTATTCTGACATTTGAATGTTTCATGTCATCATTCATTTCCCTAATTCTGTTCCCATGGCTTCTAAGCTGTTCCTTCCAGGCCTCCTCCTGATCCTTTCTGTATATCACTTTGTCCTCTAGATCACTAATTTTATATTCTGCCTCGGTTACCTTACTTAATAGAGTATTTAGATTAGATTGGATCTCATTGATAGCATTTTTAAATTCTGCCCAGGTGGCTCTCACTTCTGCCCTTAGAGATTCTATGTTGTCACTAATGGTTTTCTCCAACCTAGCCATTGCCTAGATAATTGTTACCCTGAATTCCCTATCTAACATACTATTTTTGTCCATATCCAATAGTTCTGTGGCAGAGGACACAGTCTCTGAATTTTTCATCTGTTGGGTGTTCCTTCTCTTAGTCATTTTGTTGAAAGGTGGTTGAGGGGATGTGTAGCTGAAAATATCAACCATGATCCAGGCAAGGTGCACCCTGGAATGCTTCAGGGCAATTCTAAGTCACCACATAAAGGAAAGAAAAAAGAAAAAGGAAAAAAGAGAGAGAGAGAGAGAGAGAAGAAAAAAACCCAGCCAGAATGGGTCCCAAAATGAGATTTATAAAGAATATAAACAAAAGCGGACAAACAAAAAGACCAAAAAAAAGTAAATGATAAGAAAAAAAAACAACCATATTGAACTCAGAGAATAAGATTTATATAAAATCAGAACAAAAACAAATACACAGAAACAATGACAGAAGAAATAGATGGGAGGATGGTTATAAATTCTCGATGTGGGCGAGGAAATTTATTTTGGTTTTTCCTGGGTGTATATTGATATCTTTGTTAATGGACTCAACTTTCCAGAGAAAAAGGAGATTAAAACTGGTTTATATGTAGGGATAGTATTGAATAGGTAAAATGGATTACCTTGAAGCTTATATCTATATGTATTTTAAAAAAAGAAAAAAGAAAAGAAAAAGAAAAAAAACAGGTATATGTATGAAAAAAGTTCAAGTTAAAAAGTTATTATGGAATATGTTGTATTAAAACTCTAGTTGTAATGGTAAGTAGGTTAAAGAAATTAAAGGAACAAGAATCATGAGAACGAATTTTTAAAAAGTTGTATCTTGAAATATAAAGGTTTTAGGGCAATATCATGGTCTTAATATATTGTTGTCCCCTGATGTTGGGGTTTTAAGGTTTTATGGGGGAACCTGTGGTGGTTGTCCTCTCGTTCTTTTGGCTTGCCTTCTGGGGAGTGGACTGATGTGGTGTTTTTCAGTCCCTCTTGCTTGGGTTGACTCAATCTGCCCCCTATCTAGGGGCTGGGCACTGTGGAAACGGGTTTTTCAGGCTTTTGTACTCTGAGGCTGTGTGTGTGTGTGTGTGTGTGTGTGTGTGTGTGTGTGTGTGTGTGTGTTTGTGTGGCTTTTTGTAGGTTTAGTGAAAGGAAACTGTACCCAGACATCTGCATCAGAAAGAAGCCTCAGTCTGATCCCCTCTGGGTGGTCCAGAACACACAGACTACCCCTCTGCAAACTCCGTTGAACAACACAACATCCCCCAGGCAGTGTGCTCCCCAGCCACTGTTTTGGGTCACCTGAAGCACCTGCTTGTTTCTGCAACCCCGTGCCACTAAAACCACAAGCGATATTGGGTCAGGGAGTCCACTTTCAGTGGCTGCCTTTGCTGGGACTGCAGTCTGGGGACAAGGCCCATGCCACCAGGTGCATTCATTTACCCAGGTTGCATAAGGCTTCCACCACTGAGGAATCATGACCAGAGAACATCCTGAGTTCCTTCAGGTGCAAGTTGGGAGTGTCCAGACTCTCGGCCAGTCCTAGAGACCACTGGCTAGCACCAACAACAAGCTCTCTCAGGCATGGACAGGGAATGCAATCAGACCCTGATTGCATAGTATGTGCAGAGTGCAAAAGGGTGTGGTTCTAGAGAGCACTGGCTGCCACCCACCAAACTCCCTCCCACGTGGGCAAGAGTACACCCAGCCAAGTGGTGGTGCAAGCAATACACAGCTGGGGGCTCAGGAACCTTGAAATGGAGGCTCTAGTGCACTCTCTCTGGCATGGGTGGTCACTGGAAGTGGCAGTCCTGGGTCCTTGGGCTTAGGCCCATGCCTGTGACTTCCCAATTCCACCAGTTGACCCTTAATATCTTTTGCTCTTTTTTTAAAAATATTTTTTTAAGATTATATATTTTTTTATTTGACAGAGAGGAGAGAGATCACAAGTAGGCAGAGAGGCAGGCAGAGAGAGAGGGGGAGGCAGGCTTCCTGCTGAGCATAGAGCCCAATGCAGGGCTTGATCCCAGGACTGTGGACCATGACCTGAACCAAAGTCAGAGGCTTAACCCACTGAACCACCCAGGCACTCTTGATATATTTCTTTAAATAATTATTTTTATTAAGATTATAATATATTATTTTCCCAGGGGTACAGGTCTGTGAACCTTCAGGCTTACAGACTTCACAGCCCTCACCATATCCCATACCTCCCCAATGTCCATAACCTGAGATTAAGAGTCCTTTATGGGAGGAGGGGAGACAAGATGGTGGAGAAGTAGGAAGCACTGTTTCAACTGGTCCCCTAACTTGAGCTGATTATCTATCAACGCACTCTAATAACCCGTGAAATCGACCTGAGATTAGAATCATAGACTTCTGGATCTCTACGGGGGCAGAAGACTCCAGTGGACAGGTAAGTGGAGTGGGAACATTGGACTGATATCAGAAGATAAACAAAAGGGG
Organism: Mellivora capensis; assembly: GCA_004024625.1. Classification (NCBI taxonomy): domain Eukaryota; kingdom Metazoa; phylum Chordata; class Mammalia; order Carnivora; family Mustelidae; genus Mellivora; species Mellivora capensis. The sequence goes on along the minus strand of PISX010025762.1, from coordinate 9,255 downwards.
AGGGAGCCACCAGAAGTGACTCATTGGAAAGTAATACCCCAATACGAGAGTGCCCTGAGATTGGGGACCAGGATTAACTTGGAGTCTGGTTGAAAGCACTCAAAAAGAGCAAAAGATCTTAAGGGGAAATTGGTGGATTTGGGTGGTGAGGGACATGGGCTTAAACCCATGGACCCAGGACAACCACCAATGGCACTGTACTAGAGAAAGTGTGGCAAAGAAGTCAGGCATTGGTCCCTGAGCTGCCGGTGCATGTGAAAGTGTCTGGGTGGGGCTCATGTGAGAGAGTCTGGTGTGGGCGCCAGCTGGTGTTCTCTAGAACAACAGCTTTTTGCACTCTGCATGTGTGCTGCCATGCTGGGGTCTGAGACGTGCTCCACACCCTCCCCTGAGAGAAGTCCATGCAGGCGTTAGCCAGTGCTCTCTAGGACAGGCAAGAGTCTGAACACTCCCAGCCCAAGCCCCTATGAAAATCTCAGTGTGCTATCTCTGTTTGGGACATTTCCAGTGGTCTGGACCTCCCCAGACAGCCTTGGCAGAGGCAGCTGCTGGAAGTCAGCTATCTGGACTAATATTTCTCATGGTTTTGGTAGCACTGGGGTACAAGAAGGAGCTCCTGCAACCACTGAGACTGTGACTGGGGACTTGCTCTGCCAGTGGCAGAAGGGGAGTTCATGTGCTCTGGAGCACCCAGAGGGGAAGAGACTGAGGCTTCTCTCTGAGATGAAGGTCTGGGTGCAGTTTGCTTTCCCTCTAAACCTCCAAAGAACCACCAAAAGCCGCCAGGGAAGAAAAAAAATAAAAACCTCCAGAGAACAAAAGGCTGAAAAACCGGTTTCCTCAGAGCCCAGCCCCTTGATAGGGGCAGGAGGACTCAACTCTAGCAAGACTGCCTGAAAAACCACGTGGCAAGCCCCTCCCCCCAGAAAGCCAGCCAAAACAAGTCAAAACAAAACAAAACAAAAAGAAACAAGAGGACAACCATCACTACATCACAGATATAACTTTTATTTTTAATTCGTTCCCACTATTTTTGTTCTTTTTAATTTTTTTAAACTTTTTAACCTCTTTACCATCACAATGAGATGTTCAATACAACAAATTCCTTAATAACCTTTTAACTTGAACTTTTTTGATACATATACCTGTGTTTTGCTTTTGCTTTTACTATTTTTTAATATTCATATAGAGATAAGTTTCAATATAATCTGCTTCCCCCAGTGAATACTACCCCTATATATAAATCACTTTAAATCCCCTCTTTATCTTGGGAAATTTGAGTACTTTAACAAAGATATCATGATACACCCAGGAAAAATAAAAATAACCTTCCTTGCCACACTGAGAATTTATAACCACCCTCCCATATTTTTCTTCTGTCAGTGTTTCTGTGTATTTGTTTTTGTTCTAGCAGTATATGAATCTTATACTTGGGGTTCATTTTGCCTGAGATCTTTTTTTTTTCTTGTCATTTACTTTTGTGGGCCTTTTTGTTTGTCTCTTATTGTTTGTATACTTTATAAATCTTACTTTTGGGGCCCATATAGCCTGAGTCTTCTCTCTTATCTTTTCTTCCCCTCCTTTTTCTTTTTTCTTTCTTTTTTTTTTTTTTTTTGGTGGGGAATCCGGATTGCTCACAAGCATTCCAGGGTGCAACTTGACTGGACCACGGTTGATACATTCTGCTCCACATCCCTTCAGCCATCTCTCACCAAAATGACGAGGAGGAGGAATGCTCAGCAGGATAAAAATTCAGAGACTGCTGTCTCCATCAGAGCTATTGGATGTGGACAAAAACAGTATATTCAAAAGGAAATTCAGGCTACCAATTATTCAGGAAATGGCTAGGTTGGAGAAAGCCTTTAATGACAAAATGGAATTGATTAGGACAGAAGTGAAAGCCACCAGGGAAGATGTTAACAATGTTATCAATGAGTTCCAATCTAATCTAAATTCTCTAACACCTAGGGTAACTGAGGCAGAAGATATAATTAATGATCTAGAGGACAATCTGACAGAGAAAAAGGATCAGAAGGAGACCTGGAACAGCTTAGAAGATATGAAAAAAGAATTAGGGAAATAAGTGATGCCATGAAACATTCCAATGTTAGAATTATTGGAATTCTTGAGGGGGAGGGGAAAGAAAGAAGACTAGAGGATATAGTTGAAAAAGTTCTCCATGAAAATTTTCCAATCTGGAGAATGGAACCAGCATTCCTGTACTAGAGGAAAAAAGGACTACCCCCAACATCATAAAATCCAGAAAGACCTTAAGACACCTGATTGTGAAAATGATGAATCATAATTTTAGACAGGAGCTTTTGAAAGCAGCTAGGGGAAGAGATTACTTATGTACAGAGGAAGGCCCATCAGAATAACGTCAGACCTGTCCACAGAAACCTGGCAAGCCAGAAAGGGCAGGCAAGATGTACTTAGGGAACTAATTGAAAAGAACATGCATCCAAGAATACTTTTACAGCAAGACTGACATTCAAAATGGATGGAGAGATAAAGAGCTTCCAAGACCGGCAATGTTTAAAAGACTACTTGAACACCAAGCTGGCACTGCAAGAAATATTAAGGAGTGTTCTACAAGAGAGGAAAAAAACCAAGAATATCATTGAACAGAAATTTATGGAGACAATCCATAGAAACAAATACTTCACAGATAACATGATGTCAATAAAAACTTATCTCTCAATAATCACTCTCAAGGTGAATGGCCTAAATGCACCCAAAAACCGGCACAGGGTTGCAGATTGGATAAAACGACAGGACCCATCCATATGTTGTCTACAAGAGACCCATTACGAACATAAGGATACATTCAGAGTGAAAATGAAGGGATGGAGAAGCATCTCTCATGCCAATGGGCCTCAAAAGAAGGCTGAGGTAGCGATTTTCATATCAGATAAATTCGATTTTAAACTAAAGACTATAGTCAGAGATACAGAAGGATACTACATCATTCTTAAAGGTCTATCCACCTAGATCTAACAGTTGTAAATACTTGCCAGTATGCTCCCAGTATGGGAGCATCCAAATACATAAGACAACTGTTAATCAAGATAAAGTCATATTGATATGAATACATTGATTGTACGGTATCTTAACATGCCACTCTCAGTAATTGACAGATCATCCAAGCAGAAAATCAATAAAGAAACAAGAGCATTGAGAGACACATGGGACCAGATGGACCTGATATATATATACAGAACATTCCACCCTAAAACAACAGAATACTCATTCTTCTCGAGTGCACATGGAACATTCTCCAGAATAGGCCACATACTGGGTCAAAAATCAGGGCTCAACCAATACCAAAAGATTGAGATTATTCCCTGCATAATCTCAGATCACAATGCTTTGAAACTGGAGCTCAACCACAAGAAAAAGTTTGGAAGGAATTCAAACACCTGGAAGCTAAAGATCACCTTGCTTAACATTGCTTAATGTTGCTTAACATGGCTTAATTTCCTGCATCAACCAGGAAATCAAAGAAGAACTTAAACAATTCATGGAAACCAATGAGAATGAAGACAGTCAGTCCAAAACCTATGGGATACAGCAAAGGTGGTCCTAAGGGGGAAATATATAGCCACCCAAGCCTCACTCAAAAAAATTGAAAAATCCAGAATGTGCCAGCTGCCTTTACACCTAGAGGACCTGGATAACAAACAACAAATTAAGCCAACTCCACACACAAGAAGGGAACTAATCAAGATAAGAACAGAGATCAATAAGATTGAAACTAGAGATACAGTAGAATGCATCAATGAAACTAGAAGGTGTTTTTTTTTTAAAGAATCAATAAGATCAATAAACCACTGGCCAAACTAATCCAAAAGAGAAAACAGAATACCAAAAATTAATAAACTTATGAATGAAGGAAAGAGATCACAGCTAACACCAAGGAAATAGAAAAAATCATTAGAAATTATCAACAGTTATATGCCAATATGTTAAGCAACCAAGATGAAATGGAAGCCTTCCTGGAAAACTATAAAGCTCCAAAAATGAATCAGGAAGAAATTGACAACTTGAATAGACCAATATCTAGTAATGAGATTGAAGCAGGGTTAAACAAAACAAAACAAAACAAACAACTCCCAAAATACAAGAGCCCAGGAACTGACAAATTCCCTGGGAAATTCTACCAAACTTTCAAAGAAGAAATAGTACCTCTTCCCCTGAAGCTGCTCCATAAAATTGAACCAGAATGAAAACTTCCAGACCCTGTTAAAGAAGCCAATATTATCCTTTTTTTGATTTTTTAAATTTCATTTCTTTTCAGCATAACAGAATTCATAGTTTTTGCACCACACCCAGTGCTCCATGCAATGCGTGCCCTCCATAATACCCACCACCTGGCTCCCCCAACCTCCCACCCTCCGCCCCTTCGAAACCGTCAGGTTGTTTTCAGAGTCCATAGTCTTTCATGGTTCATCTCCCCACCAATTTCCCTCAAATCCCTTCTCTCCACCTCACCATGTGTTATTTGTTATACTCCGTAAATAAGTGAAACCATATGATAATTGACTCTCTCTGCTTGACTTATTTCACTCAGCATAATCTCTTCCAGTCCCGTCCATGTTGCTACAAAAGTTGGGTATTCATCCTTTCTGATGGAGGCATAATACTCCATAGTGTATATGGACCACATCTTCTTTATCCATTCGTCTGTTGAAGGGCTTCTTGGTTCTTTCCACAGTTTGGCAACCGTGGCCATTGCTGCTATAAACATTGGGGTACAGATGGCCCTTCTTTTCACCACATCTGTATCTTTGGGGTAAATACCCCGTAGCGCAATTGCAGGGTCATAGGGAAGCTCTATTTTTAATTTCTTGAGGAATCTCCACACTGTTCTCCAAAGTGGCTGTACCAACTTGCATTCCCACCAACAGTGTAAGAGGGTTCCCCTTTCTCCACATCCTCTCCAACACACGTTGTTTCCTGTCTTGCTAATTTTGACCATTCTAACTGGTGTGAGGTGGTATCTCAATGTGGTTTTAATTTGAATCTCCCTGATGGCTAGTGATGATGAACATTTTTTCATGTGTCTGATAGCCATTTATATGTCTTCTTTGGAGAGGTGTCTGTTCATATCTTCTGCCCATTTTTTGATATGATTATCTGTTTTGTGTATGTTGAGTTTGAGAAGTTCTTTATAGATCCTAGATATCAACCTTTTGTCTGTACTGTCATTTGCAAATATCTTCTCCCATTCCGTGGGTTGCCTCTTTGTTTTGTTGACTGTCTCCTTTGCTGTGCAGAAGTTTTGATCTTGATGAAGTCCCAAAAGTTAAGGCAGAACTGAAAGCCAACATTATCCTGATCCCCACACCATGCAATGACCCCATCAAGAAGAATTTCAGACCAATATTCATGAAGAATATGGATTCTAAGCTTCTCAATAAGATCCTAAATAATAGGATCCAACAGTACATTAAAAAGATTATCTAACACCACCAGGTTGGATTTATCCCTGGGTTGCAAGGGTGGTTAAACATTCGCAAATAATTCAATGTGAAAGAAAAAAAAATCAATAAGAGAAGAAAGAAAAACCACATCATCCTCTCAATTGATGCAGAAAAAGCATTTGGCAAAATGCAGCATCAGTTCCTGATTAAAACGCATCAAAGTACAGGGACAGAGGGAACCTTCCTCATCTTCATAAAATCTATTTATGAAAAACCCTCAGCAAAAATCATTCTCAATGGGAAAAAGCTGACATCCTTCCCTCTGAGATTAGGAGAACGACAAGGACACCCACTCTCACCACTCTTATTCAACATAGTATTAGAAGCCTTAGCAAAAACAATCAGACAAAAAAGAGAAATAGAAGGTATTCAAACTGACAATGAAGAAGTCAAACTCTCTCTCTTCTCAGATGACATGATACTTTACATGGAAAACCCAAAAGACTCCACCCCCAAACTTCTAGAACTCAAACAGCAATTCATTAATTTGGCAGTATACAAAATCAATGTACAGAGATCAGTTGCCTTCTTATACACTAATAATGAAAATATATAAAGGGAAATTAGAGAATCAATTCCATTTACTATAGCACCAAGAACCATAAGATACCTGGGAATAAACCTAACCAAAGAGGTAAAGGATCTGTACTCGAGGAACTACAGAACACTCATGAAAGAAATTGAAGAAGACACAAAAAGTTGGAAGACCATTCCATGCTCATGGATGGGAAGAATAAACATTGTTAAAATGTCTCTACTGCCTAGAGCAATCTGTACTTTCAATGACATTCCGATCAAAATTCCACCAGCATTTTTCAAAGAGCTGGAGCAAACAATCCCAAAATTTGTATGGAACCAGAAGAGACCCCAAATTGCTAAGGATATGCTGAAATAATAATAAAAAACAACAACAACAAAACTGGCAGCATCACGTTGCCTGATTTCAAGCTTTGCTACAAAACTGTGACCACCAAGACATCATGATACTGGCAAAAAACAAAAAAACAAAAAAACAGACACATAGACCAATAAAACAGAGTAGAGAGCCCAGATATGGGCCCTTAACTCTATGATCAAATAATCTTTGACAAAGCACGAAAAAATATACAGTGGAAAAAAGACAGTCTCTTCAATAAATGGTCCTGGGAAAATTGGACAGCTTTGTGTAGAATGAAACTCGACCATTCTCTTACATCGTACACAAATATAAGTTTGAAATGGATAAAATACCTCAATGTGAGGCAGGAATCCACTAGAATCCTAGAGGAGAATATATGCAGTAACCTCTTTGATGTCAGCCACAGCAACTTCTTTCAAGATACGTATCCAATGGCAAAGGAAACAAAAGTGAAAATAAATTTTGGGGATTTCATCAAGCTCAGAAGCTTCTGCACAGCAAAGGAAAGTCAACAAAAGACACAGTCAACAAAACAAAGAGACAACCCACGGAATGGGAGAAGATATTCGCTAATGACAATACAGACAAAGGTCTGCTGTCAAGGATCTGTAAAGAACAGATAATCATGTCAAATATGGGCAGAAGAGATGAACAGACACTTCTCCAATGAAGACATACAAATGGCTGACAGACATATGGAAAGACGTTCATCATCACTGGCCATCAGGGAGATTCAAATCAAAACCACACTGAGATACCATCTTACACCAGTTAGAATGGCCAACATTAAGAATACAGTAAACAATGTATTTTGGAGAAGATGTGGAGAAAGGGGAACCCTCTTACACTGTTGGTGGGGATGCAAGTTGGTGCAGCCACTTTGGAAAACATTGCAGAGATTCCTTAAGAAATTAAAAATAGAGCTTCCCTATGACCCTGCAATTGCACTACTGGGTATTTATCTGAAAGATGCAAATGTAGTGAAAGGAAGGGCCATCTGTGCTCCAATGTTCATAGCAGCAATGGCCACAGTCCCCAAACTGTGTAAGGAAACAAGATGCCTTTCAACGGATGAATGGGTAAGGAAGATGTGGTCCATATATACTATGGAGTATTTTGCCTCCATCAGAAAATATGAATACCCAACTCTTGTATCAACATGGACGGAACTGGAAGAGATTATGCTGAGTGAAATAATTCAAGTAGAGAGAGTCAAATATCATATGGTTTCACTTACTTGTGGAGCATAAAGCATAACAGGGAGGATTGGGGAGGTGTAGAGGAGAAGGGAGTTGGAGGAAATTGGAGAGGGAGATGAATCATGAGAGACTGTGGACCTTGAAAACAATCTGAGGGTTTTGGAGGGGTGGGGAGTTTGGAGGTTGGGTGAACCTGGTGGCGGGTATAATGGAGGGCTCATATTAATGGACCACTGGGTTTGGTGCATAAACAATGAATTCTGGAACACTGAAAAGAAATTAAAAATAAATAAAAATTAAGAAAAAAAAGAGTCTCTTATGGTTTGTCTTCCTCCCAATCCCATCTTTCATTTTTCCTTCCTTACCGCACAAAACCCCCACTCTGCCTCTCAAATTCCTCATATCTGATAGATCATATGATAATTGTCTTTCTCTGATTGGCTTTTTTGCTCAGCATAATACAGTGTAGTTCCATCCAAGCCATTGCAAATAGCAAGATTTCATTTTCTTTTTTAATGGTTGCATAGTATTCATATATATATGAATTCATATTATATTCATATATTATATATATATATATATATATATATCTCATATCCTCTTTACCCATTCATCTGTTGGTGGACATCTAGTCCCTTTCCACAGCTTGGCTGTTGTGGACATTGCTGCTATAAACATTGCAGTGCTTGTGCCCCTTCGGATCACTACATTTGTAACTTTATGGTAAATATCCAGTAGTGCAATTGCTGGGTCATAGGGTAGCTCTACTTTCAACTACTTGAGGAAACTCCATACTGTTTTCCAGAGTGGTTGCACCAGCTTGCATTCCCACCAACAGTGTAGGAGGGTTCCCCTTTCTCTGCATTCTCACCAACACCTGTCATTTCCTGACTTGTTAATTTTAGCCATTCTGACTGGTGTGAGGTGGTATATCATTGTGGTCTTGATTTGTATTTCCCTGATGCCAAGTGATGTGGAGCATTTTTTCATGTGTCTGTTGGCCATCTGGATGTCCTCTTTGCAGAAATGTCTGTTCATGTCCTCTGCCCATTTCTGATTGGATCATTTGTTCTTTAGGTGTTGAGTTTGATAAGCTCTTTATAGATTTTTGGATACTAGCCTTTTATGTGAGATGTCGTTTACAAATATCTTCTCCCATTCTGTCGGTTCTGTTTTGGTTTTGTTGACTGTTTCCTTTGCTTTTGATCTTGATGAAGTCCACATAGTTCTTTTTTTTTTTTTTTTTAAATTTTCAAAATTTAATTTTGATCATTTCCATTAGCACCAACAACATATGTAACAACATTAAATCATCCAAACAGTCCTGATATTATTTTGCATGAAATCAGAAATAGCTTAAACATTTCAAATCATCACCAGAAAAAAAAAGTATGTCATCCACTGGCAGAAGTTCTATGGAAATGTTATACATACTCACATTTTTTTTTTTCAAGTACATTTTTATTTATTTATTTATTTTTTTGTAATTTTTTTTTATTTTTATTTCTTTTCAGCGTAACAGAGTTCATAGTTTTACACCACACCCAGTGCTCCATGCAATGCGTGCCCTCCACAATACCCACCACCTGGCTCCCCCACCCTCCCACCCCCCGCCCCTTCAAAACCCTCAGGTTGTTTTTCAGAGTCTATAGTCTCTCATGGTTCATCTCCCCCC
>PISX010025761.1:0-25616 GCA_004024625.1 Mellivora capensis | reverse complement strand
AAAGAAACCCGAGCCCACCGACGAACGCACAGGCATCCACAGGCTGAATGCAGAGACGCCGGGATCCGCAGAGATCAGGAGAGAGGAAGAGAGGGACGGTTGGGGAGCAAGGAGAGTCTTCAGGGCAGGGTCCATGGGCAGTCTCGGCACCTTCCCCTCAATCTCGCCATGAAATCTAACGCTGGGCTCAGAGGGAGGGGGGCCAGACCAGCGAGAGGGAAGCTGGAGGCTCCGTGCGAGTTGAGTGCCTCAGTCTCCCCCATTACAGGGAGGCCAACTTGAAGGTTTAGGAAGGGCAGCAGGGAGTGGGGGCAGGGGACAGGAGGCCAAAGTGTTAAAGCATTTTCAAGATAAAACCCAGAGGCAAGACAAAAGCGGGCCGCAGGGTCATCAGGGCCCTAATCACAGATGTCTGTGTTATCCAGCACCCCTAAAACCTCCCTGGTGTCTGGTGACCCTATAAATCACAGGGGGCCTCCAGGGTCAGACACACAGGAGCAGAAGCCTATCCCTCCTCTTTGCTCTCCTACAGACAGACCAGGTACCGGGGGACCAGGAAGGAGCTTCTGGAAACCCTAACCGTGGACAATGCTGGAGAAACGGGATCTCCAACCGTGGGCTGTCACTCTGGGAAGTTTCTTCTTTAAAGCTGCAGGCTTCCCCCGGGGGAGGCAGGAGGAGGGGTGGGAGCAAGATGTGTATCAGCTCGGGGCCCCTCCTTATCTGGAACCTTCTTCCTTTCCTAGGGAGGCTCAAAGCCCACCCGTTCTGGGAGCTCCCCTTCAAAGAGCGGCATCTCCATAAATAATTATCTCCATTTGGGGGAGATGTTTGCATATCAAAGAACCCCTTGGGGAGGGTTTAAAAATAATTTAAAATGAAATTGTAAATAGTCTGTTGTTCTCAGTGCCTCTGCGGAGCTGGACCGGTGGGGGCTGCCGGAAGTGATGTCATTATTCATTATAAAGTTTACTGGGCCTTTTCCCCTTCCTTTTATTATTTTTTTTAAAGGTAAGGGGTAGAAAAGAAAAAACCAACAAAGGCTGGACTCCCCCAGGCCCCCTCCTCTTCCAACCCTCCCCTCTCCTTTCTCCACCCCCGGTCCCCAACCCCCACTGCAAGGATTTGGCCTCCACTGTCCTAGAATTTCAATACTGCTCAGAAAATGAAAAGGCCCTGAATGCCATAAGGGGGTGGGGCGAAAAAGAGCATCTCGCTCCTCTGGGTCAACTCAAGATGCCTTTTATTTAGGCAGAATCCTCTGCTACAGACCCAGCTTCACAAAGGCAGGAGTTCCTGTTCCTGGAAGAGGTGGGGGGGGGGGTGAGGGAGGGGGGAGGAGGGAGAGTTTCAATTAAAAGCTAATAGCCTTTTGTGATGAGCTCTCTGGGGCACTGCTCCAGTTTACTGGACCTCACTGTGTGCTGGGACCAATCCTGCGAAATGAGAGTAATCTGGGTCCCATTTCCCGGAAAAAGCAAACAAAAACAATTTCTGACCACTGGAAAGAAAGGGAATGTTCTGGGAAGCAGACTTTTTAGAAAGTAAATTCAGCCCTGTGGTGGGGCAGAGCAGAGGACCCAGACAGGGGGAGAGTGGGACACCAGAATCCAAACTCAGGAACCCCGGGGGCTTGGTCTCCGATCAGTACCAGCTTCCAGCTTCCGGGGCTGGAACAGGCTGCTTTTCCCTGGGGCAGGAACCCAGGAACTCAGCAACCCAGCGCCAGCCCGGGGCAGGGCAGAGGCACTCACTTGCTGCTGTAAATCAAATCCTCTTCTAGCTCCCTGCCTCACTCCAGAAAAGCCGCCTCCCCAGTGCCCTTGGTAACTGGCAGCAAAAGTTTGTAAAGAGGACTCCACCCAAAAGCCTTTGAAGCCCTCGGCACCGCCAGTCAAGTGATTCTCCTCCGATCTTGATTGATTGGCAGTGCCAGTCAATCAAGATCGGAGGAAAATCACTACTTTCGGCCAGGGAGCTGGGAGACAACCCACAGGACAAGGGGAGGGGGCTTTCTGGCAATCGGTGAAAGCCTAGAGGACTCCAGCACTTGAAGCTCTGAGGTCTGGTCCCCGCCCTGCCCCTGACAAGCACCTAAGGCCTTGGACAGCAGGCGCTCAAAGCTTTGGGCTGGGTTTCCCTGTATATGCAAGTGAATGGGTTGGTTTAATAGTATGTTCTTTGGCTCTAAAATTCTAAAAGATGACCCTTAAGCTCTCCACCTCTCCCGAGCCTTCAGCCACCTATGGTTCCAAGCCAGTCCGCAGGTGTGGGTGAAGTAGACCATCTACAGCTGGCTTGATGATTCATGATAGGCATACACAGCACCTCAGGGGTGCCAGTAGAGACCAAGCCCTAGGGCGTAATTCAGACAGAGGCCAAGTCACACATGGCTTAAATCTACGCACCCCCGTGTTAAGTAGCCTGGCACCTGGTAGAGTAGAAGGAAAAGTAGGATTCAAGGTCAGGCTGTGTGGCCTCGGGCAAGTTGCCCGACATCTCTGAGCTGTCTTTCCTCAGCTGTAATATGGAATATTTGTCCTGCCCAGTTTACGAAAATCTTTTTAAAACACTTCAAATGTAGTCTGCAGGTGAGGAACCCCTTCAAAGCATCAAAGCCCTACCCAAGAGTAAGGTGAAATGAGCCTCACACGCTTATCTCCTCTGTATCATCTCCTCCGGTGTACAGCCCTAGATACTAGGAATATACTGCCAAACAAAAAGAAACACCAAACTGGTTCTTAATCTCAAAAGGTTATGTAAAAAACAAGTATGTGGGCGCCTGGGTGGCTCAGTGGGTTAAGCCGCTGCCTTCGGCTCAGGTCATGATCTCAGGATCCTGGGATCCAGTCCCACATCGGGCTCTCTGCTCGGCAGGGAGCCTGCTTCCCCCTCTCTCTCTCTGCCTGCCTCTCTGCCTACTTGTGATCTCTCTCTCTCTGTCAAAAAAAAAAAAAAAAAAAAAAACAAGTATGTGAGGGGCGCCTGGCTGGCTCAGTTCTAAGAGCATGTGACTCTCGATCTCATTCATGGTTGTAAGCTCAAGCTCACGTTGGGTGTAGAGATTACTTAAAAACAGAATCTTTAAAAAAAAAAAAAAGAAAGAAAGAAATAGAATCTTTAAAACAAACAAACAAGAATCTGAAGGAGTCTTGGCCTCCTTTAATCCTCACTTGCACTATGAAGGATCTCACATTCGGACCTTCCTCCCTAGTCCCTGGCAGGACGCCGGAAAGGAAAAGAGAGTGCCCCCTTCTTGGGTTGATTTTATTGAATGAATGTGATGATCCAAGCCAAAGAAGAATGGGAAATGAGGCAATCTTTAGTAGGAACACAACCTACGTGGGAGGATTATTTCTTTTTGTTAACGTGGCATGGAATGACGTTTACAAGCAGCAGCAAGACAGCCAGTTTAGGGGCAGGGGTCCCCCTCTGAGGCTGATGGAAAGAAACAACGCAACTGGCCGAAACCAGATCTACGTGGCAAAGACTTGATGTGATCAGTTCCCTTCCTGCCTCCTGGCCAAGGAGGCCAGTAGGGTTTTTGGGACCAGAGAAATCCCAGTCAACTCAAGTCCAAGACAAGGGCTCCATCCTATTCTCCGTTCCCCTTCTGCTCAACAAACAGAACCCCGTTTTATGGTGAGCAACTGAGAATGCTATAAAGTCAATGAGGTCCATAAAAATCCTGAAACCTAAGTTTAAGTGAAGTTAAACTAGAGGGAAAGGAGTACAAATAAACTTCCCTTATCACAGGCTTTAAATAGCTCAAGCTCGTTTTAGAGAAGAAAAGGAGTACTTTCCACCCAGAGAGAACATCCCAGGGAGTCTATGCACTTAAAGAAACTGCTGACAAAGGGAAAAAGTGATGATTCTTATCTTGGACTTCTTAGGTCATCAGCACTTAATATCTTCCTGGTTGGTTTGGCCCAGGGCTTGAGGCTGACAGAAAGGGGTCTCGAGGACATCCATGGCACGGCACAGCCAAGGCAAACTCCAAGGACGCCCCCCCCCTCTGGAAGTCCCCCAAACCCCACGCTTTTGGGGCATCTCAGCTTGGGAAGCAATGGAAGTTCACCAGAGTCCATTTTCGGCAGGAGAAAAAAGTCCCACCTCCCCAAATCCTCAACCACTCATTGTCATGGTCAACCATCTTTTTTTTTAATATAAACTCAATAAATCTGGAAGAGATGAGAGTCTGCCTTGCTTGTGCATTTCACATCCAAAGACAGGAGAGACGATGAAGCTACGTTCCCCTAAGCGTGTCCCGTGGCGACTTTCTACCTTCCATGAGAACCTTTTGGCAGAAGATCCTGGTGATTCCTTCACCAGAAGACTGTTGAGTCTTAAAATTTCCCCCAACTCTGTGCTTTAGACACAGCGTTCTCTCCCCTGACCCCGCGAAGCCCACAAGGGAACCAAACTGTAAGCACCAAGCAGATCAAATAACGGAATGGCTGGTGACAGAGCTGCTAGGAATTACCAGGGAGATCAGCCTTTTAGCCTGCATCAGCCTGAGCGGAAAACTAACCCCGTACCTATGTTTAAGCCTAATGACGATTTCTAAGAACAAAACATTTGGTGGGATCTTACTGCCCTCCATGTTTTGTTTGTATCTGTTTGGGCTGTGGATGATCCAGATTTTTATCTTCAAAAGAAAACACAAGACCAACAGCGAAACTCGGGCATAGGAAGCACTTGAGAATAATGGGCTCCGTGAACACCTACGTGAATGAATGGAAGGACGTGAGCCAGCAAGCCTTGATGCTTGATGACCCGGGGGACTACAGTACAAAAATGCCAAGACAACTGGGAGTCACCTGGAATAATAAATTAGCATCGTTTGGGTCAGGTTCGAAGACGGGGATGATCTCAGCATCCCAATGCCCCAAAGTTAATTCTAGAGAAACATTTATGGATCATCTCACCCATGACATTAAGTGACACAATTATACTAGGAGGTATAGACAACAAGGAAGGTCTTGAACTTGAATGCCCAGGGAGAGGTGAGATATTTATCATGCGTGATTAAGGAATCAGTGATATGGAGGGTGTGTATCATTTGTGGGAAGGATTCTTGCCTTCCAGGGGCATACTGTGTATTTGAAGAGAAACTGACCAATACATGGGAAGTTTAACAACACACACTATATGCTTGGCTCCAAGTGAGAAATGCAGAAAAGAAGCATTCAGAAGGTATGTCCTTTGGGACAACTGAAGCTTCCTTGAGCTACTCCCAAGGGCAGATGGAAGTGGAGACAAGAAGAAAAGATAGCTAAGTTTAGGAACCTAAGACAGTGACTGGGTCATTTAGCCTGGACTGAAGACTTTTTTGAGAGGAAAAGCGAAAAATCAGGTTAGGAAGATCGGAAAATGGGCTGGCTGCCCTTCTCCAGGCTGCCCAGTCTTCTGTCCAGAACCTCCCAGACAGCCTCCCAAACGTTAACACCAGCAACCTTCGGGGGTCTGAAACCTGGGCTGCACCTTATTTTCACGGTGGCAAAACTAAGTGGCTATTAGCTGAACGAAGGGTAAGTGGGTGAATGAATAAATGCTAAGACAGACGTTGGATTTGATCTGAGGCGAAGAAAACCCACGTCAGGGGTAGGACTCGAGTGGCCTGAAGACACAGAAGAAAATGTCAAAAAATCTAGAACGAGCAAAAAAAAGACTACCAGGTGCCTCCAAGGGAAAACTGCATCGTGTAGAGCGCGTCCTTCCGGTTAGCTGACTCTAGGCTTTCCGTGCCTTTGAAATATTTTGCAGATCTGTGAATCATACACAACAATACAGAGTTCTTGACCCTACGTATGCAGAGGAATGCTTGCTGCAGGTTCTGTGGATTTCCCTCTCCGCTTCCCACCACCCGGGAGAAAAGTCCGTTTCCAGCCCTCTTTGAAGATCCGTATCAGCATTTCCTTATTCCAAGTGAACTTAACACCTGCCTGGTTCTCTCATTAATGATGAATAAAACAGGGGCGCCTGGGTGGCTCAGCCGGTTAAGGGTCCAACTCTTGGTTCTGGCTCAGGTCATGATCTCAGGGCTGTGAGACTGAGCCCCATGCCCGGCCCCACGCCCGGCATGGAGTCAGCTCAAGATTCTCTCTTCCTCTCCCTCTGCCCCCCCAAAGCTCCCCCCCACCTCGGCGCGCTGTCTTTCTCTCTCTCTCTCAAATAAATAAAATGTTAGAAAGAAATAATAAGTGAGGGGCGCCTGGGTGGCTCAGTTGGTTAAGCATCTGCCTTCAGCTAGGTCATGATCCTGGGGTTCTGGGATGGAGCTCTGTATATCAGGCTCCCTGCTCAGCGGGGAGCCTGCTTCCTCCTCTCTTTCTGCAGCTCCCCCTGCTTGTGCTTGCTTTCTCTGTCAAGTATATAAATAAAAAAGGAAGGAAGGAAGGAAGGAAGGAAGGAGGGAGGGCGGGCGGGCAGAAAGAAAGAAAGAAAAAAGAAAGGCAAGAAAAAAAGAAAAGAAAAAGAAAGTAAATCCTTGGGGCAACTAACTGGGTGGCTCAGTGGGTTAGAGCCTCTGCCTTAGGCTCAGGTCATGATCTCAGGGTCCTGGGATCGAGCCCCACATCGGGCTCTCTGCTTAGCGGGGAGCCTGCTTCCTCCTCTCTCTCTGCCTACCTGTGATCTGTCTGTCAAATAAACAAATAAAAATCTTAGTCACGCCTTCTTTTAACCAACAGCCTCTTTTCATGACGTGTGTCTTGGAGGTCTGTCTGTCTGTGAAGACAACCAGGGAGCTGCAGACCCACAGTCACGCAGGAGACATTTCTTGGGCCCAGTCGTGGCTCCCTTTGCTGCTTCTCTTGTCTCGTGTCACAACATATGTGTCTGCGACCCTCTGGGGTATCATTAAAAACCACTGCTAAGTAGGTTTCCAAAAAGGAAGATACAGAATAAGGGAGATTCTGTGCATCTGAATGGGAAAGGGGAGAGTGGGAAGGACCAACACAGAACATTATAATGCAAAGCCATTTCGAAGGAAGGAAAAACTGGGAACAGGACAGAGATGGGGGGAGAGGTGGCAGCAAGGTCACCTCCCCTTTTTAGGCGTGGCACGCGTGTGTCGTGAATTCACCCAGGTAAGCTGTAGCTTCCCACAGTGTATTCCGGGTGCGAGGGAGCAGCAAAAGGCAGGTGCTCCTGCAAGAAATACCATAAACAAATGAGGATTTAGGTTTTCGGGTCTGTAGGTAAAAAATTTAAAAATTTAAAAAAAAAAATGGGGAGAAGGCACGTTATCACCCCAGATTCTGGCTAGAACTCTGTTCCAGAAAGGCCAGTTGTGGCGGCCTGGGGCAGGTGGGGCGGGTGGCCAGCCTCCCTCTGAAATACTCTGTGGCCTTCTCCATTCGGGGACAAAACCAAATAAAGGCCTTAAAGCTGCTACTTTTCCAAATGAATCCACTTCCAGCTCCCAGGGGCTGGGAACACACAGCACTAAGCCCATGAGCAAATACCACCTAAAGGAGAGAACAAGAGAGATGCTCTCCACTGCCCCATTAGCCCGGCTGGGAAATTAATGGATTTCAAACCCCTCCAAAGACGGTTTTTCTGCGCTGGCTAAATGCACACTGATTAACTCGTCACTTGGGAGACAGGCTCCTCGACCACGTAACACGCTGAGAAATGCAATCATTTGACTGTATGGTACCCCACCCGTCTTCCAGAAAGTTCTCCACGGATCTGGAATTCCGAGTCTTTTTTTTTTTTTAAAAAAGACTTTATTTGACAGAGAGACACTGAGGGAGGGAAACAAGCAGGGGGAGTGGGAGAGGGAGAAGCAGACGCCCCGCTGAGCAGGGAGCCCGATGCAGGGCTCGATCCCAGCACCCTGGGGTCATGAGCTGAGCTGAAGGGAGACGCTTAACTGACTGAGCGACTTCTTTAGGAGACAAACAGGGTATCTGATGGAGGAAGGACTCCCTTTCCTAGGACCCTCTTCCTCTTATTTCGAACAGAACAGAAATGGTGAGGACCTTTGCTCACTGCCAAACGTGGCTCCACAGAGAACCCGAGAAAAGGCACGGGCCCTCTGTGGCAGCAAATGCATATCCACAACGGGGACACAGACCTTGGGACTCGGCTTCGGGGCTTCACAGACCCCAGGGGCCCACGGAAGAGCCTGACACAGCCCAACAGCCACGCATCAGCCATTAGCCAGACTTCACCACCAGAATCGGAGTGGGATGGTGCGTTAGGAGGTCAGTGCCCAGAGCCCAGGGGACACGCATTCTCCATCCACGTAATGGGCCGGCATCACACTCCAGCCCCGTGAGCTTCTCTCGCCCTCTAAGGTTTTGCCTACAAATGGGACACTGCACCGTTATCTTAGTAAGCATCAATGTGACTTAATGGGTCTACACGTGGCCTTGGAAAGCCACAAAGACCCTGATCGCTAGAACACCCAGAGTGCATGGCACAGAAAAAGAACTCAGCCCCTGGTAAAGAAGAAATGGGCTTCCTTTGATCAGATGATGGTTTGTTCTTGTTGCTGCCCGTCAATTCTGGGACCACCCCCCCCAGCACTTTATTCACAAGAAGGGACTGGACATCCGCGATCTTGGTGGTACTCCCCACCACCCTTCTCAGGGGGCGTGGGCTCCATTTTTGAAATGGGCAGGGCGAGGGCTGGGGGCAGTGAAACAGGGTTGCCCCCAATCAAACACCACACAATGGAAAAGCAAGGACTTCGACTTCAGGATGTTCGGCTCCGAAACTCCTGTCCATCCCAGTTCTCGACATTTCTAAGAACCTCCAAGATCAAAAGGCTCAAACTAGGGGCGCCTGGGTGGCTCAGTGGGTTAAGCTTCTGCTTTCGGCTCAGGTCATGATCCCAGGGTCCTGGGATCTAGCCCCACATCGGGCTCTCTGCTCAGCGGGGAGCCTGCTTCCTCCTCTCTCTCTGCCTGCCTCTCTGCCTACTTGTGATCTCTGTCTGTCAAATAAATAAATAAAATCTTAAAAAAAAAAAAAAAGGGCTCAGAATTACAGCATCCAGCATGGGACCCACCTGACACACCTCATATCACCACCCCCTTCCGAAAGAGGTTCCCACCTTCCCTCCCTTTTTGATAGTAAGAAATAAAAAGGATTTTTTGGTGTTGTTGTTTTTTTAAGATTTGTTTATTTATCTGAGAGAGTGAGAGCTAGAGTGAGCCCAGAGTGGAGTGGGGCAGAGGGAGAGGGGGAAAGAAACCCAAGCAGATTCCCTGCTGAGCGCAGAGCCTGACTCGGGGCTCGATCTCACCACCCTGAGATCTTGACCTGAGCTGAAGCCAAGAGTCAGACACTTAACCAACTGTACCACCCAGGAGTCCCAGAGTGGTTGGTTTCAAATTAATTTCCGGAATGATAAGTAATGAAATAAACATACACTAAACAAATGTGTATGTGCGTGCACGTGTGTGTGCGCATGTGTGTGTGTGTGTGTGTAGACAGATTAATTTAAAAACTGGGAGTTAAACCTCTTACCGGTTCCCTGCACTCCCGCCTTATGCTTCTCTTTGAGTTCACTTCTCACTCAACCCTTCTGAAACAAATGATCACACACACGAAAATAATCAGATTAGCCTCCTACCAAGCATGGCCCTAATTCCTCTGTCACTGTTCCCACTGCGCCCTTGAGCCCTTTGTTTTCCAGCGGGGTCCGCGTTCTGCAGGAGGAAAGGTCCCGAATGCTAGGACCGATACTCCACGACAGCACTGCTCCAGGCTTTGCGCCCACAAGGCTGGACACCCCGGGCTGGACAGAAGGAAAGAATGAGAATTTTTCTTGGTGTGCTTTTACAGGTGTCCTAGACAGAGGGGCTGACCCGAGGTTCTCCTCCCCCAACGCCTTCTCCCCTTTCAGTAAGGCAGGTGTGAAAAAGGAAAAAGCGAGCTGGCCCTAAATGTCCAGAAAGCCAGAAGTCACAGCCAAAGCCATCCTTTGGAAGTGAGGATACCTGAAACTGTGCCAAGGACTACGCCAAGAGAATGAGCCTCTCCAGTCCAGAAACAGACAGGCTGATGAATTAGTACCACAAAGCCACTGAGCTGAGCCCCCAAGAATCAATTCCATAGGCTGCCTCTTCTTCTAGCTCATTAACTATCTGAGATTACCATCATACAGGGAGTAGCCTCTCAGCTGGAAATTAAATTACCCTGGCTATCAACCAGGAATGCAGATCGCAAAGTATCTGCTGAACGATCCTGGGCTGAAAAACCCTGCCACCAAAGGCTCTCCCCCAAGCACCATTCTCCTCCACCCGGCCTCCGAGCTGGTCCCCTTCTTCTTCACCATGTCCTTCCTGAACCCTTAGAAAAACCACCAACACCAAAAGCTGCAAGACTTTCTTACTTTGGTTGCAGGTAAAGGTGCAGTAAACCCAGGTGGCTCTGGGTAAAATTACGAAAGAGGTGGCTTGGGAGGAAATGATCAGAAATCTGGCATCCAGGGAAAAAAAAAAAAACATACCCAAAATAAAAAAAAAAACAAAAAACAAAAAACCAGAAAATATGGTACAGGATGAGAAAGGAAGAAAGGAAAGGTGGCTGTGGGTACGGAGAGTTAAGGGGGCACAGGAGACATAAACCCATACGGACGCCCCAGTGGCCCCTGTGAGCAGTTGGTGCAGAGGTAGGTACAAGCTCTAGTAAGAAGGGCGACAGGCCCTAATTGCACATTCAGAACAGGTGTGTGCCTGCAAAGCCACCTTCTAATTAGGGGTTTGGCATCTTGGCAACTCGAGCAGCCTGGCCCTGCTCAGCTTCTAAGGAAGCTGGGGCTGAGCATGCATGGAGCCGTTCTGTTGTAGGTCCTAAGAGCTGAGCAGTGGAATTTCTAATTACCTGGCTTTAGGCTTTACCCTAATGAAAGGCTCCATCCAGACAAGCGAAAAGCAAGCAGCTTAGAGGACACGGGTCCCGAACACATCCTGAGAGGATCTCTAGCACTTGCTTCCCTTCCCCCCACCCCCGTGGCATCTTTCCTGATCACTAGCAAAAGCAATTCCTGATAAGGCTACTCAGGGGCATCTTGTAAATCTCCCTTCCAAGCTGAAATACTTGAGAGAGAGAGAGAGAGAGAGAGAGAGACGGCGGGAAAACATAAGTGCAACAGATACGCTGTGCTAATTTCACTTTAAAGTCAAGAGCTGAAGAAGGCTCACTTACCAAAGACTTTGACCCCCCCTGCTGCTGTCCTACCTTGTTTACATTTCTCCTCTGCTCATCCTTCCCTGCACTGACCACACCTTTTCAGTTAGACCTCCTCGCCTTTTCACATTTATTACTTTTTCCAAGAAGTCCCCGTCCCCACAGGGTCTGCACGCGAACTCCTATTCATCCGTCAAAACCTTACTAGGGTGTCCCCTCCTCTTGGAACCCTGCCTTCCCAGTGGAGATCCTCCCGCCACCCAGAACAGGTTTTCCCTTGCAATATTTTTCGGCCTTAACCATCCCTCTCTTTTTTCGTATTTCAAGGCCTACTGGGCCATCTCCACCCCTACCTTCCCCCCTCAACGCTCTATGGCCAGTCTCCACTAAGTGGTCAGGGTTTTTCTAAAAAGTAGGTCAGATCCCTCCGTTCACAGAGCCCCCACTGGCATCCTTTCACACTAAGAATACATTAAGAACATAAAGAGCTTCTCCTCTGTCCTCTCCTCCCACTTCCTTTGATCTCTTCACTGTGGTCACAATGCCTTCTCTGGGGGCACGCTCCCATCCCCTGGGCCCTCGGATATCCCTTCTCTTCATTCAGGCCTCTACTCCACGTCCCCTCTCAAAAAAAGGCTCCTGCCTAATGTAGTTCTTTCCTCCCCACTGGCCCTCCGATGATGCTCTGTTCTGATTTTTCTTCGAGGCTCTTATCAGTGGCAGCATTCTCTTGTTAATTTCCTTGTTCTTCGTTTACTGCACCATCTCCCTAGTAGAATATAAACCACACGAGGACAGGATCGAGGACAGGATCGGGGAGTGCAGACAGGATACACAGGCAAAACGTATCTGTGAAATGAATGGGCCTTGGCAGCCCCGGAGTGTGGCACGGAAGAGATGGTCCATACATTAATAAACCCGATGCAGCCATAAGGAACCAAAGCAACACCAGCAGTGCGTTCCCATTACCGGGACACCCAGAACTAAGTGAAATCCTCCCCAATTCCCCATCTGTTGCTGGTATCCAGTGGACACGATCCTTTGTGGTATGCAAACACGGGCTCCCCTGGATACACTCCACTGAGTACAGAGAAGCCACAGGATTTTAGGATCGATGTGAACCAGCACTGAATCCCCATCAGGATGTAACTGATAAGCGCCCAACGGCAGGGAACTGCTTTATGGCACTCACGTGTGGACCATGGGGGAGCCGCCGTTCAGGACCTACACCCACCGCTGAACCCCAACAGTGCAATCACTCGGGGAGCACCTTTCCCTGAGGCCAGGCCTCTGCGGTCTGCTGCTGCTGGGTGCACACCCCGAGCTCCCGTGCCAGGTCTGGAGACTGAGCAAGCACAGATAACAGACACCTGTAGGGGACGCGCCCGGCCCCTCCCCGCCCCCGCAACTGACATCCCAGAAAGACACCATCTGGGGAAGATGAGGTGGCTCTTTTGATCAAAGACCTCAAAATGAACAAAAGCCCGAGTCCTCGGGAAGCTGGCACGCGTGCTCACCGGTGCGAATGCCCTTCTTACAGAGCACATAAAAGCCACGGTTCCTTCTGTTCTGGTGTTTCCAGCTGGGCCCGGAGGCAAACACAACGCTAAGAATAACCGCGCATGAGGGAACCAGGGGGGACAGGGGAGGAGCGGAAAGGCCTGGGGTCCAGGGCCCCTCGCCCTCACGCAGGCAGCCCCCTAACCAGGAGCACCCCCCACACCCGCCCCGCCTGGGCTCTCGTGAGCCTCCTCTTCTGCCCCCCAAGGGAAGGGAAATGCAATCCTTAAGCCACACCTGATGGATAACTAGTCCCTTTTTTTTTTTTAAGAGTTTATTTATTTGAGACAAGACTGCAAGAAAGCAGAAGCACGGGGAAGTGCAGAGAAGCAGACTCCTGGCTGAGCAGGGAGCCCAATGTGGGGCAGGACCCTGAGATGATGACCTGAGCTGATGGCAGACACTGAACTAAGCCCCCCAGGTACCACTGATGGCTCCCAAACCTCCCCAGTGGGTGATCGGAGGGGACTCCCATCACTTCGGGAAAGCCTGCAGCCAGGAACCAGACACGGTTCTCTCTCGACCTGCTAGAGGACAATCAACATTCAACTTCCGAGCCAGCCTCCTCTCCCAGGCCCCAACACATCTGCTCCACCAATGCTTTGCCACTCCTCTCTCAGCCTTTCCCATAGTGCTATTCTGCCCTGAACGCTTTTAATCTGCTTTCTGAGACGATGGATCGGAAAACTCCTATCCATGCTTCAAAGCCCAGCTCAGTGGTGGCCTCTTCGGGTCCCCTTCTCAATCACCAAGATTGTAAGGCTCCTGACAACAGCTTAACACCTTCTTTTCCCCAAATGCTTTTAGACTGTTCAACCCATTTCCCGTGATCAAAATTTGTCTGGTGCATAAAATCAAATCACGAACAAATGAGTGGCAGATACGACATCCCAGCAGCCATGCCAGGCACGTCAAGATGCCCTGGCCGTGACTTAGCAGTAAGTCTGCTCTGCCTTTACTGCCTGATTTTCAGAAGGCCCCACAGAACGAGAATAAGATGGGTATTAAATATCTCGTTAAAAGATACGTAACTTTATAGGAAGGGAAGTGAGATAAGCGTGAAAAGCTCATCAGGTACATGCAACAGGGGACCCCACTCTGGTGTGAAACCACCTGCTTCCAGACCATGTGAAAAGTTCCTTGCCAAGCATCTCCCCTGTAAGCAAGAGCTCAGGGCAGAGGTGAGGGGGCCCTTCAAACAGGTGTTAGAATTTCACCCAACAGGAGGAGTCGATGCTAAGTGTATCAGAAGATAATAAGATCATTCTGGCAAGTTTAGAGTGCTCGGAGGGGAAATCCAGATACCCTTGTAACTCAAGTTTTGTACAAACAGGTAAATTAATCCTCCCCCACCCCCCATCTCGCTGTAAAAAGGTTCCACTTGCCTCCTTTCCCAGAGACACCTAATCTGAAAGTTTCCTCCGTTTCCGGTGCTGTGTGTCTAAAGAACACTTCTAAGTGTTCCCCCTTGGCCCCAGACAACAAAAGGGAAAATGCACGTTTAAGAAAAAAAAGGGGGGGGGATAAAAAAAAAAAAGAGGGGGAAGTGATTGGTTTCTTTTGCAGCTCAAGGCTGCCAATGTTGATCTGAAGCAGTGCACGTCGTATCCGCTGGAGACCTGTGTGGGGTGACTGATCCTTTCCATGGGATGATAAACACAGAAGAGAAGGACTGCACAGAGCCAGACAGGTTGGAGGAAGGCTTCACCCTTTCTCCAGCACCATCAAGCGCCACAGAGACGGAGCGCTTACCTTTGAAAGCAGACGGGAGCTTCTTGGAAGAACTCTGAACCAGCAATTAGGCTGCTTGGGGAACACCAGTCAGGGGAAGCCTTCTAAAGAAGCCAGCAAGACCCGACTTGAAATCCTCAAGAGCAAGTCGGCTTCCCCAGGCCTCAGCTTCAGCGCCTTTCTACCCAGGGTCACCGATTTACTGCGAGCCCCCCTTCTCTTTCTTTACTTCTTCTGTACAATCACCCAATCACCCCAGGGGAAGGCGGGGTTAGGCGGATGCCCATGCATTAGGTGTGAGATGACTTCACAAGTGGGAGAAGCAGGGAGTCTACCTCGCCATAAGGATGGAGAGAGAGAGAGCGCAGGGTCAGGGAGATGATAAACTCCAAAACTTGAGAAACCCCGGAGCCCTGCTCTGCTAACGTACCCCAAAGTGGCATCAGGACGAACACCGTGCCATGGGTGATCAGTCAATATTGAACGAAAACAGGATTCTGTACTCAGGGGGAAATACCAGGAGTGAGAACCTGAATCAGATTTTTGTTCTGTCCTAGGTTTTGTTGTTGTTGTTGGTTTTTTGCCTGCAGGACTTCTCAGGGACTTTAATATGCTAACACAGAATCATTTTCCCAACACATCACTTATTAATCTTTCTAGAACTTTCTGTTCACTAAAGACACTTGAGACAGTACTTCTCCAAGTGTGGTCCGCAAGCGACCTACAAACTGTCCTCAAGACGATAAATGTACAACCCAACAGCAAGCATTTAAAGCTGTTTTAAGTCACTTGGCATTGCCACAATGCCCATGGTCCGACAGGTGAACTCACGATGGGCTACAGACCAGTGTGGCTATTGCACAAGGTATGAGCTGTGTGCTCATCACACAAAGTAGGACAACACATCGGCCCACAACAGACTGGGAAAACATGGTCCTGCACCAGCTAGCAAACACGGATGGGCTCATCTCCATTGTACACGAGGGTCACAAAGTCTGGTAGCAAAAGGATGAGACCCCAACTACCGGGAGACATGGAAGAGACAGTTAAAGAACCAGGAACATTTTCTTAAATGGAAGCATGTCAAACGGATTTGAGGATCATGATGCTGATTTCAAATGGTCCCAGTGGGCAGAACACGGTGCAGCCTCTCCCAGAATTTTTATAGCAGGGTACAAAGAAAACCAAAATCTAACAAGAATGCCCATGATGAACTAGATGGAGGAAATTCAGTCCTGAAATAATACATACCTGGAAAAGAGGGGGAGGAGCCAGGGAAGGGGACAGTCTGTAGCTCCCACCGTCTGGCACTGACTTGGCCCAGAAGCAGGCAGGTAACAATGAGTGAAGCTGGCCAAGTGGGAGACAATAAGGAGCAGTGGGGACTGTGTCAAATGGAAGAGAATATGCCCCCATTCACAGGTGCAGCTTCTTTCCAGCTCTAAGCCACCTGTTACCATGAGGACCGTCAGATCCTAAAAGCAGAAAATCTGGATTTATTTCTGAAACTTCTGAATCCATCAATATCGGCAATGAATTTACAGGTTTTTAAAACCCTGCAAGTATTCACTCCAGGATTTTATTTATATTGAGTTCAACAGGCAAAACTAGTCTCAGGGGTGGTGAAACATAAGAGGACGGTCGTTATCCTTGGGACAGGGACCAGTAGGGAGCATGACAGGGGCTTCCGGAATTCTTAAACTGCAATTTTATCGGGTTGTTGACTTTATGAGCATTCATCAGGCCGAACACTTCTGCTTCCTACACTTTCTTATGTGCATGTGAGTAGCATGAATCTGAATAGCAATGAAAAAAGCCAGATTTATAGAAAAAATAATACAGTGCCTGGGATCTTCTTCAAAGAACGCACGAAAGAAAGAACGCACCACTTCTCAGAAGTGTTGGAGGGAAGTCTTGGAGAAGTACAAAATCAGGCCAGGTTGAGAAGGAATACTGAAGCAAAGGGTAATTCTACAGGTGCCACGGTCTCTCTGGAGTTTCCACCTGTGTGGAAGGACTACTGGGAATGGGTGCTTGAAGAAAGAAGATGCCGTCCAGAGTTCCCGTGTGCACAGTGGGTCTTGGCACAGGTAAGCGGAGGTGATTGGGGAGCTGTTGGGGAACAGCTAACGAGCTGCAGGGTAGGAGCCAAGTTCTTGGACAAGGACATAAACTCAGCATGGACCAAGTCTGCTCTATGGGGAGACCTTCTCCTGCATGGCTGCTGGGGACACGACAAAGCAGGGTGTCGGCACTGACTGGGACAATGATGGTTAGGGTGTCAGAGAACGCCGAGGGGAAGCAGAAGTCCATAGGGAGGGAGAGTTTCGGGGTGATCCTGGGAACAGAATGGGGGTAGCGTGGTGGCGGGTGGGAGGGCTGTGGGCAGCTTCGAGGAACAGGTGAAGGAGAACAGGTTGGTAAATGAAGAAACGGAAGGAGGCTGGGGTCTGAAAAACAGCATCTAACACACAGATCTCACCTCTGGAGTCAGAGCTGTGGGCTGGGAGGTTGGGAAGGGGGTGAAAAGGGATGCCGGGTACACCCGTGACACCCATCAACACAGATGTCCTTCCAGCCGAGATGAGGCTGAGCAGTGGGTGTGGACAGCAGAAGGAAAAGTAGGCATGGGGACAGAAAGAGAAGGAAAAATATAACCCTGGGTTATTGGGTCTTCTGTCCGTTCAACCCAGTGGAGAAGTCTGAGGCTTGGGGCAGGGGGAAGAAATAGTGAAAGAGACTTGCCCTGGTCCAGAAGGAACACCAGGTCGGATTTCAGCTGTGCATGGGAGCTCCAAGATGTGGCATTTGCAGGGCCCCTGGGAGGCTGTGGGTTCAAGGAGCTGAGCCACCTACAGATCCAGCTGTATGACCTTAGGCAATCTCTGAAAGCTTCCCTTTCCTCCTCCACAATGTGGGGGAAATCACACAGGAAACATCACTCCCAGCACACAACCGGCTCTCACTCACTTTTTTTTTTTTTTTCTATTGCATCACATAGTAACTGACATTCCCTCTCCTTATCTCCTTAGCTCTCTTCAGAGAGCTCCTGGAACATAAAATGCAAAATCACATTCCTTAATTTGCACTATTTTATCACAGGCTTCCTGTGATATCTTCCTTCCTTCAAAGGGTTTTTAGAATTGGACTCGTGATTTTTTTTTTTTCCAAATTGGTGCTTCAATTGCTCTGCAAAGTCTTTGAGCCTATGGGTTTTTTTTGTTTTGTTTTGTTTTTTTAGTTCACGGACTAACACAGGCCTCTCGAGGACAAGTTTGTGTCTCTTGTACTTCCTGAGTACTTCAGCTGCTGCCCAGCATAGCACTTGATTATTTAAAAAAAGTGCTCAAGCAGGGTATTTTTTAGGGCAGTGGTATTATTCCATAGGACATTACAAAGACAGATGCAGGTCCTTACACATTTGTCAAAATTCAAAACGGCAACATCAAAAGCAATGTTGCAAACTGTGTAAGTCCCTGTGTAACTTAGAGACTTTGGAGGAGGTTACCGGTCACATGGGTTCATCAGTGGTAACAAACTGACCGTTCTGGTCACCGTGGGGGGAGACTGGGCATGTAGGAGGACATGGTGAACGGGAACTCTCTTTCTGTTCCATTTTGCTGTGATCCTAAAACTTTTTAAAATATAAAGTCTCTATATTTTTCTTAAAAGCAAGTGCTCAATAAATCCTTGTTGGGTGAGTGAAGAAAACAGGTCAGCATGATTTGTAAGAGCATATTCATTATTCACTACAGAAAAAGAGACTTAAAATGGTCACCCTTCACTTGCTCCGTTTGAGTGTTTCATGTCAGTAACAAAGTAGTGATCAGCTCCCCAAGTGTACTCTCTGTGCCCACCCCTCCCCCACACACCCACGCACCCACTTGGGGCTTTGATAAAAGCTCAGGCTGGGAACAGGATGTTTACTTCTTTGTGTATCTGCAGTTAACTGGCAGCCCAAGCATATGCTAAGTGTCTGGAGACTCTGTAACAATCAGCCTGGAGGGCACCAGGGACCCCAGGAACAGCACAGCCAGAAGAATGGCTGAGCTGAGCCAGGACTAGCTTCCAACCTTAGAAAGCGAGCAGGAGGGAGAGGCCTTTCAGCTGGAAGGCACCAGGAGTGGTCTGGGGGGTCTTAGTGTGTCTTCTCCCCAGGAAGACTAGTTTAAGGGACAGAAGAAAATCCTGCATTTCGTCCAGCTTTCCTGCAGCCAAAAGCACTGTCCTATGTGAGTTCCCGGCCTTTTTAATACAGGTCATCACCTGGACCTTTGCAAAAAAAATCTGGCTCCCCCCCCCCAAGGTGTCTCATCCACATCCACAACAGACATCCCAGTGCACAATGTAAAACGGCTGTCATTTCACCTTCCACTGCAGAAGGGCACTCTGGGGTTGCCCAAGAGGAGCCATTCCAACCGCCTGTGTGTAGGGGGGAGCTGCTGGACTGAGGGCACGAGGTGGGGGTGCTGCTGGAAGGAGGGCGACCTGGGAGTGTGAGTCCTCAAGGGGCACGTGGGGAGCGGCGGCGAAAGTGTTGGGGGAGGTGGGAGTGGGGGTGGCGAGCCACCTGGTCTCAGTCCAGGAATCAGAAGGGGGTCTGAGAGTCATCCGTCTGATCTGTCGTTTTCTTTTCCCTCCTCTCCTCCCCGCCCGAGGCCGTTTCCACTTTTTGTCTTCACCCTGACACTTAACGGGCCCCATTCATGGAACTAAAGCTGGTTTGGGGTGTTCACTGAATCCGCTGACTGGCATCCCAGGCAGGCGTCACAGAAGCGGTGACCCCCCCCCCCGCAGAGAAAAAGGGGGAGGGGCGGGGAAGAAGGAAAGAGAAAACACGCGCTTGCTGAAAACGGACTCCACGGATTCACCTCCTCGCGAGCCATGTACCCCTCCCTCCACACCCGTTAAAAGAGGGTTTCCTTGCCGGACTCCAAGAACTCGTTCATTCCGGCCGGCGCCCCAACAGCCAGGTAGGGCGAGGCCGACCCTGCCCCCAAACTCTACCCGGCGGAGGCAAGCATTTCGAGCAGACACACCTCCCTTTGCAGAATGCAGGGAGAAACTGTGCAGGTTTCAGAAAAGAGAAAGAAAGGGAGAGAGTAAACCCATCCGCAGGCGCCGCTCCCCGCAGCACCAGCTTAACTCCACCCGAGGGTTGCGGGGCAGAGGGGAAAGCCTGCCAGCCCCGGCTCCGCCAGCCCCTTCTGGGCGGGGCCGTCGCGCAGGCGGGACGCCATTGGTCTCCTGGAAACCGCTCTGACCAATCAGCGCGGGGCCGCCTCCCCCCCGCACCGCCCCCCGCGGGCCCAAGCCGCCTAGCCAGGCGGGACTTGCCAACAGGTGAGGCCGGAGCCCGGCGCTCGGGCTGGTCACGTGGCTGCAGGCGGCGACCCGGGGGCGGAGGGGCAGCTCCGCCATCTGTCTCCGGGGCTCAGCGGTCCTAGACCAGATGTAGTGATCCCACGCGACGCAGGGACCGTGCTGACTGATCCCAGCCGCGGAGCCATTTTCTCGGCCACTGGCCGCGCGCTCGGCCACCTTCCGGGGCGCCAGGTCCAGGCGAGCGCTCCTCCCGCTCCCCGAAGGGGACGGACACGTGGCCGCGCCGGGGGGCCTATGTGGGGACATGTTGGACGCTTCTGTCACCACCAGACCCTTTCCTCCTGCCCCTCAGCCATTCAGTCAAGCGTGTGCTTTGGAAATCTGCTTCTCACTTGTCTTCCCCCTTTTTTCCCCCATTCTCCCATTTGTTGCCCCAAGCTTCACACTGCCCAGAACCATCTTTCAGCATTGTACAGGCTTCTGAGCAAGTGTAACCATGCCGAGGACCGTGGGACAGAGATTTGGGGGAGACCCGGGGGGGGGGGGATTCTGAATCCCAAGCCCCCCATTTGCTTGATGAACGCACACGGAATCATTCACACTCTAGTCAAAAGTGTTTAAAAGTACTGATCCCTTGGCAAGATAAAATAGCCTAGCCTGGGCTGAAATGCAACCCACTTGAAGTTAAAGCAGAGTCTTCTTTTAACATATTTGCTATATTTAGAAGAGAAGTATTTTATCCCAAGAGCTTATCTGTTCCAGAACAAATGTGCCAACTTAAAGTCACAGTGAACATATGTATGTACATGCATGCTTTTCTTTTTTATACATACTTTTGCAATGGGAGTAGAAAACAAATTCCCCTCTGGTAGTCCTTCTCTAACCAGACCCACAGTCTTTAAAAGCAGCTCTTTTGGAGACAGGAGCAAAGTCTGTGGACCACAGAGTTGCTATGGACACGTTTCACCCATGATGCAATGAGGTAAAATTTCTTGAATGACTCAGTAACTTACACTATGTTTAATATGTTTCAAGTCACAAAAATACCTAATTAAGGAATTTAAGATACAGATATGAAGGAAATTAATAACCTACCTATGCGAAAAGAAAATTAATGGAGGATTTTATTGGCAGCACCAGTATCTTAACACGTGCTATTGGCTGCAATGGAAATTATTTATTATCATGTAATCAGCCTGGTCGTTGCTCCCAAGTCTAAATTCAGGGGAGAAAAAATACTGATCTACGCTAACGTAAGTTTTATTTGGTGTTAGTTTTAGTTTGGTAGTTTGAGAGCAATAGGGAATTTCTAACAAGGTAATGTTTTAAGTATTAGAAAAAGCTTCATGCTCTGCTTACAAGTAGCTTTCAAAGATATCAGTATCTCATTTCTTTTCGGTCATGGTAAATGTTTTCATTTGAGGTAGGCAGCATATTGTATTCATTACCCCTGAAACTATGCCACATACTTGGGGAATTCATTTTGCTGGGATTCCTGACTATCCCAACAGCCTAGGACTGAAATTTCCCTTACTGTCTGAAATCACCCACTGTTAAATGAGAGAGGTAGCGCCCTATTTGGAAACTAACTCTATTCACAGCAAAAGAAATGCTCATTATGTTCTGTCTTTGGAGTAGACATTTTGTGTTTCTGTCAATCAACTTAATTTCCATGTTCATAGAGTGAGGACAAAGTATTGAGAAACTCTTGACAGAGAGAGCAGTCAGCAAGCAATCTTGGTCACGTATTTCAGTTCTGAGCTCGAAATAAATGCCACTACCCTGATTCATAACATTTTTTTTTTTAATTCCTGGTACGCTTTTAATTCTAAATAATGTAAGCGATTAAAAGGGTCAATTTTGGCAATCAGAAAACCTTAGAGCCTACAACATGTTTTAACAAAAAGGTAAACCAGCGTACTTAGAATGAAGTTTTGTGACATACTGATTTTTCTAGATCTCAAAAAGCTTTTCTTCAAACGAAAACAAAACACCAAACTAGAAAAATGGCTGTGACAGAGCACTTAAAAAAGTCACAAACAAACAAACAAAAAAAAGTCGCAAACAGTACAACTTTAGCTGGGATAATGTCTTTATAAGTATTAGTCTATATTAAATTTTAAGTTTTTAATACTCATGGCTCCTTTAGAAAGGCAAAATCTAGTTTAGTCAACATTTAATTCCTAATTCTAGTATCTTACGTCGACAAGTATTTTTTAAGACATAGGCTAAATTTTTTTAGAGACCTGTTCATTAATGCTGTATCACTTGAAAGCTAAGGGTAATTTATTTCAAACATTTAAGCATTTTATTTATCCAAAACAAATAGGTTGTTATTAGATATTGACTATTTTATTAACTCAGAACATCTGGGAAAACACTTATGATTAGGTTAATTTATGTTATATTTCCCCCTCAACTTGTAAAAGATTAATCAACCATTTTATGGTCTAATTTAGGTGCCTAATTAAAACCAGAGTTCAACACATGCTATACCGTCTTGCTAATAAATCTTGACAGCTTTTAACATGATGGTTTGTATTTCAAATTGTTGCATATAAATGCAGATTTTTTGATCTTCACCCAACAGATTGAAGTGAGTTGCATATTTCTCCAGGACTGAGAAAGTGCAAATTACTTCAAAAAGGATTATCTCCAATCAGATCGGATCTTAAGTTTCCCTCGGTGAAGACAGAAGCAGTCCTTGCCACCAGGTTTTCAGAACCAGCCGAGGGAAAACACGGGAGACATTAGTTTTCTCAGCATTTGTTACACTGAAAATGCAGGAAAAGTTACTGCTTTCAGCTATTGGCTTTCAAGAGAGATTTCTGAAATGACTGGGTTTTAGAATCTACTTCTAAAGAAATCTGCTCCAAGTGTTAGTTACAACTATCTTCTAGTTAATGAGTACACGTTTTCAGTGTTGATTTGGGGCACTGCATTTTTTTAATGAATAAATTAATTCCAAGAAGTTCTGTAACATCTTCGTTAACCCTATGTCCTCTCCACATACCTCCCCAGCCTTAAAAAAGGCAAATGGAAAAGAATAAATCGGCTCTCAGTAGGGACACTCCCTATGTTTTCTCTGCCTTTATGTTTCAGTGAGATTTCTGTAATTTTAATGACTCCATTGACTATCCTATGCAGCAGAGAAATCAAACTTCTGTAGTGATGGCATTATCCTTACTCTAGTTATCAATCCCCTTTGGATGGAGTAGCTGGCCACTTCTGGAGCCGATACTCTTAAAATTGACAAAGTGAGCAATCCAGACCAAGGTCACGGGAGGTACAAACAGAAAACACAAATTCTTTCAAACCAAACCCCGTTTCCAACTCCTCAGACGTGACCAACATCATGCTTGGGTCACTTTAAGCGAGACAGCACAGCACAGCGCGACCTCTGGATCAGAACGACCTGGGTAGCTATGTATCAGCCTTGCCACTTTCAGGCTGTGAGTCCTTGGGCCACTTGCTTAACCTCTCTGTGCTTGTGTTTCTTTGCCTGTAAAAGTACGTACTTCACAGGACTGTAATGAGGATTAAATTTGCTAATCCTGTAAAACTTGAAACAGTGCCTGGCACATAGGGAAAACATTCAGTAAGTGTTAGCTATCAACATCATTAAACCACCCACACACTACACTTTTTTTTTTTTTTTTAATGTGGCCACAGCATTGAAGTGTCAGCTTATTCTGTACAGCCAAAAATGGAAAGAAGAGTCAAGGTGGGGGAGGGAGTTCTGCCACTGTCCTAAGGCACATTTCTTTATATTAAACACACACACACACACACACACACACACTATTTAGCTAACTTAATTCCCAAACTGGGGTCATTAAAATTCATGAAAATCTACCACACTTAAGCCAAATCAAGAAGAGAAACCGATTAAAGAAGGTACATATTTCATTTTAAATTCAAAGGTTAAACCCATATTCAGAGCCTAAATGTAAGGGGTGGGTGCTTTCTCCAGGCTTGGCCTATGTGAGGATCTCCTGAACCAGTGCTCCCTATTTTTCCAACACTTTCACAACCATGACACAGAAGGGAAGGGCTACTCCGTGGGGTCCTTTAAACACCTGTTAAGTTTGGGAGGCCTGATCAGAGAAAGAAAAAGCGAGCTGGATAATGAACTGGGAAAAAACAACAACAACAACAACAAAAAAACAAAACCCACACGTGTCCTAATCCCAGACTAAAACAAAGTCGGGTTCGGGCAGATGAACCACACCTATTAGCACATCAGCTTTTTGTAGCAGGTAAGGCAGCAGAAAAGCGTGTGATTCCTGGCGGGTGGCAAGGTCAGCTCCCTGTCTCCACCCCGGGAGGCTCCAGGCTCCGTTCCCACCCCAAACCCCTCTCTGTTGAGCTACGAACAAGCTCTAAGACTTAATGCAAATGTGCCCAGGCCCTGGGTTTATGGGTGAGACCACTTAGCAGGACCGTGTACCCACGGATTAAACCCCTTAACGACTTGCTCAGACACAGCCAAGCCCTCTTCTCCTGCAGACTGTCAGCCTGCCTATCGGATTCAGCCATCCGTGCCCGTAGTTTCTTAATGCCTCCAGAATGTCTAAATGTCTCCAAAATGTCTCCCCTCTCTTCTCTGCTCTGGTTCTGAGGACTTGTTTTAACCACGTTTCCGAACTACAACGCTCGCCGGTTAATTATTATTTATACTCTGCTCCAGTCTGCGGCCTGACCGTGCGGATGCAGCGGGAGCTACAATGGAGCGCACATTTCCCCGCGAGCAGCTAGGCTTGGGCTGAGCCCAGAGAGCTCCAGCCAGGGCGAGCCCTGCTCCCCAGGGCACGGGATTTTCGGAAAAGCGTTCTGGGACAGGCGTATCCCTTCCCGGTGGGGTCTGCGCAAGCTAAAACGGCTGCCTTCAAAATAATTGAGTCCACACGTTGGCCCAGACATCCAGAATATTCTAAGTCAATTAAAAAATTAAGTAAGCAGACGGCATTTTGGAAGACTTTTTTCCCTCCTCCCTGAAAAACATCCGCTAAGCCTGCGGCCCCGCCGGGAACCGATGGAGTAGCCCGGGATCGCCGCGCGTGGGGCGAGCTGCTGGGTGTCCCGGTTTGCCCCTCCCGTCACGCGGGGTGAGCGCCGCCCGCCCTAGGCCCCCTCGCCCCTTCGGTACGGCCCCTCCGCCTGGGTGGGGGATGACTAGGGAAGACCACGAGCCTCCCGCCTCCCCGAAGTGCAGCCGCCGGGCACAGCCACTCGCAGGGCGGCCTGCGGGCGCCGGGTCCAGCCCGAAGCTCCCCGGCTGCGCTCCCCGCTGCAGACGCGCGGCGAGGCTTTCCAGAGCGGCTTCTTTCTTTCTTCAGCAGTTTTGAGTCAATCAACAGGAACGTAGCAGGTGGAGCGCGGCTGCCTGAGAGCCGTCGTGAATCTTCCTATGGGGATTTCCACAACCCGCCCCAGGTGCTTCCACGACCGCTTGACTTGACTGATCCAGAGCTCTCCCCTGCCAGTTCCTCCCAACCCGGCCCCTAGTTTTCTCATCTACGAACAGCTCGGGCTGCCTCTGGATTCCCCCTGGAAGGGCGCGCCTTTATAGCCTGCCACCCCGGCCGCCAGGACCCTCATCCCGGTAGAAGACGTGGGAGAAAGGAGAAACAGTAACAACAATGCCCTCGGTGGCCCTGGAAACAATCGGAGAGGCCCCCACGTGCCAGCCAGGCACCCGAGCGCACTGGCGCACTCCTCCCCGCCGGGGGGTGGGGGGGAACCACAGGATCCCCACTGCACGGACTGGAGCACTGAGGCTCGGCGCCACGAGCAAGCCGCCAGAGCCCGGACGCGAATCCAGACGTCGGGACTCCCGAGCCCCCATTCTT
>PISX010025760.1:0-25501 GCA_004024625.1 Mellivora capensis | reverse complement strand
TCGGGGGGGGGGGGGATTGGGGGGTGGGGTGGGGGGACGGTGGTGATTTTGCCCCTTGGGGGGAATTGGGCAGGGTCTGGAGATATTTTTGATGGTCACGATTCAGAGCAGAGGTGCTCCCAGCATCGGGTGGCTTGAGGCCCGGGACGCCGTTGACCCCCCGACAATGCACCGGGCAGCCCCCACAACCAGCAGTTATCCAGCCAAATGTCAGTAGTGCCGAGGCTGAGAAACGTGCAGAGGGACGGTCTTCTCTTTCCCACTTACCCAGCTGTGTTTGCGCATGGATGTGGTTTCTCTGAGGGGCCGCTCCTTGTATCTCCTCATAGCGTCTTCCCCTTGTGGGCTCGGTGGCCGCCATCTTTGTTAAGACCTTCGTCTCTTTTTGGCCTCAGAGCAGAGCTCTTTGGGGCCCGGGGGTGGGCAGCACAGACAGGCTGACCGGGGTTGAGTCAGCCTGGTCTCCGGGGAGGAAAGAGCACAGGCTTTGGACTTCTCTCAGCCTCTGCTCCCTGACATGTAAAGCGGAGGTGGTAGGCTATGATTTGTATTTAAGAAACACGGTGTCGCAAAATGTTTGACATGTAATGAGTGCCGAGTAAATGTCTTCTTTGCCCAGACTACTGATCAGGAGACTGTGTGCAAAGCCCAAAGGCCCTAGGACCCTTTTTTTGGGAATAAAAAAGTTGCATATAAAGGAGAGGCCGAAGTCTGAAGCATTCTGGGATTTTCCCCACCACCACCCAGGAAGGAGAAGGAAAGAACTTAGAGCTTTTTAGTAAAGGTTACTCCCTGGTTGACAAAACAATTTGAAGTACTTGGGAGGCAAGTTTTTGCCTCAGGCCAGAGTGAATTTTAAAACTAAAATGAGAGCAACTAGCTCAAGTTGGAACATTCCTGACTTAATTACAGAGACCTGCAGAAGCCCCTTCAAGCAGGTGGGTCTCAGCGGCTGGGGGCTCTTCCTCGGTCAGGTACTTGGTCGAGAGGGGCATCGAACAAAGACGTCGCAGTCCGATTGGACAGAGAATTCTGTCTCCTCTCCATTCAGAATTTGTTTCCCATTTGTCAAGCGGCCATC
This sequence comes from Mellivora capensis, assembly GCA_004024625.1. NCBI lineage: Eukaryota > Metazoa > Chordata > Mammalia > Carnivora > Mustelidae > Mellivora > Mellivora capensis. Next base: position 24,420 of record PISX010025760.1, on the reverse strand, counting down.
ATACTACTCCCCTCGGAGGATGGCTGTGAGTGTTAGACACCCGACACAGTACGTGCTTCGTGATGATACCTGGAAAGGTTATTGGTTGAAATGTTTCCAGTTTTTCAGTGTCATGTTAACGAAAGTGTGAGGAGAGGTAACAGGAAGTTAACAAACAGGTAGAGTGAAACCTTATCTGCCCAGTTATATCTGTTTTGAGAAAACTGATGTTTGAAGAACCCCAAGCCTTCGCTTTGTTGCTACTTGTGCATTTGTGGCGGGAGAGTCAGCTTAGGTCTGTGACCTGTACTTCTCATGCCACCACAGAGTCCCTGCTGGACACCGTGGCTTTGGTGCCACTGGAAAACAAGCAGGGGGACTGCTTACGTTCTCACTTGAGAACAACCCAGTAAACTCAACCGATGACAAAATGGTTAATCATTGCAAAATTTGACCTCTCTCAGGTTAATTTCTGTGCCCGTCAGTTTGCCCCTCGCCCCTTTCAGAACCTGAGTCCGAGTCCTCCTCCTGCAGGGGGTTCCAGACGGTCTGCACAGCGCCGGGGTAATCTCTCCGTTCTGCGTCTCCACCCCTCCTGCCTCCTAGGCCGCCCCTTTCCTGCTTTCCGTCTGCAGATGTGCCGTTGGGTACGTAGAACGCCTCGTGTCCTGTAACTTCCCTGCCCGGATGCTTTTCTTGAGGCTCGTCCCACATCATGTACGAGTTTTGCTGTCCCCATGGCACCCGCACTGGTGTCCACTAGGGATGCTGAGCTGTCACATGCGAGGTGACCAGTCAGAGGAGGGCTGAGCCGCGAGGAAGCTGGTAGGTAGGGGCATGCTTGGCTGCAGACTTAGTGCTTCCCTAGGGGGAGGGAAGGACAGGCTGTTCAGGCCTTAGGACCGGGAACAGTAGGGGTGGGGGGCAGGGAGGCGCAGTTAGCCGGGTGAGGCCAGTCTGAAAGGGGCTGCCTGTTCCAGACACAGGTGGAAGAGCGTCCGTTGTTCACGACCCAGGAGAGCTGAGTTTGATTTCAGACTGGGGAGTGGATTTGGGTAGGCGGTTGGGGGAGGCGTGAGGAGTGGGGATGAGGTCATAAAGGGCCTGTGGTTCGCCTCGGTAGGAAATTTTAAACTTGAGCTCAAGGGTGGTGGGAAATCACTGAAAAGTTTAAAGCCCGGTGAGTTCTGGAACCTAGAGTAGAGACGGGAAACGCCCTCCGGCCTGGGGGTAGGAGGATGGCCTGGGAGCCGAGGCACCTGCCGCAGCGCCCAGGTCAGGTGACCAAGCCTGGGCAGGGCCGTGGGGCTGGAGGGAGGTGGACGGGCAGCTGTGGGAGGCCGCTGTCTGGGAGCTGACCCAGTGGGAGCGGGAAGTGTCCAGGGCTGAGCCCAGGCTTCTGGGAGGCCCAGCCGCTTGCTCCTCATTGAGAGGAAGCTCAGGAGGGTGTCGGGGAGGGCGATGGGCTCAGTTTGGGGCAGATTGAGTTCCAGGCTCTGAGCACCATCAAAGGGAAGCGTCAGTGGGAACTGTGTATTTCAAGTTCAGAAAAGAGAGAATGTGCACAGTAGGGCAAGTTGTGCAGGTGGTCACTGCAGCTGGGAAGGAGCAAGATCTCCCAGTTCGGGCTGGAGGCCCAGGGTGGGAGAAGGGGAGGCGTAGGGCCAACACCTGATGAGCAGCCTGCAAAGCAGCTTGAGGATGCGGGTCCAGAGGGGTCCAAGGAAACCTGCAGGGGTTCATTTCAAGGAGGGGAGAGTTACTGGCGACCTGTCCCGTGCGGCCATGGGAATGGAGTCGTGTATGGGATCCGGTAGCAAGAACAGTTTTCGTGCATGATGCCTGCTGGGCCCAGAGCTGAGGGTGGCAGAGTGGGTTGGACGTGAGGGATGGGCCCGTGTGTAGTGCAGGGCTTCTGCCGGCCTCTGCGGGCTTTCGAAGGTGTGCCTGCTGGGGATGGACCCAGTCCCAGCATGTGTGTCTCAGTGAGTGGACTGGGGGGGCGGGGAGTGTGCTGCGCCCACAGGCCCCCTTAGCCCCTGCCCTTGTCTGGTGTGAGACTGTGCCCCCCTACACCAATTCTCAGTCGGGGACAGTTTTGCTCAGTGGGGGGCCTTTGGCAATCTGTGAAGACACTTTGGGTTAAAAATGGAACCAAAGGGGGTGGGGGACTCCTGGCATCTAGTGGGTAGAAGCCAGGACAGCCCTCACATCATAGGCGTGTCCAGGCCCAAATGTCAGTTGTGCAAAGCCCAGAAGCCGTGGTGGAGTGTGAAGAGGAGGGCTGCGGCATTTTTGTGGCATCTTCCTCTGGTTTCCTCGCCTCGGCCATGTCCCCTTTCTCATCAGATTGTAGCTTGACAACTCTTCATTCTCCTGAACCCATTTTTCACACACGCCCTCCAGCCCGCCCCAGTGCTGTGATGCAAAGTGCTCTTCTGTCCTCATTTCTGTTTCTGGGCACCTTGTAAGGTGTGTGTATCTTAATACCCTTTGGTCAGGAAAATTTCTTTTGGTACCAGAGAGACCGATGTCGCTTTGCCTCATCTGAAGTCGCCCATAATTCATTGTCCGGGAGACAAGGCTTTAATGCGTGGTCTGCTGAGCAGCCGTTCGACCGTCAGGCTTGGAGAAAGACCGGGAAATAGTCCTTGCCTTTGGAAGCCAGCCTGGCTCCTGGCTTCGAGAAGAAAAAAGAGTACAAATGGTTCTCACCAGGTAGGGTTGCTGCAGCTCTCCCAGGCCCCTGGGGAAACAAATCAAGCCATTATCTCAGCAGCGTCCAAACTGTGTTCCCAGGTCACTTGTTGATGAAACATTTGGGGCTGACGGGGAGGAGAGGAGTGAATTAGCCGCTCCCCCTCTCGCTGTCCATTTCCAGCCCTCTCGGATTGCAGCACGAGAGCCCCTGAGACATGCTGGCGGCTTGTTTCGTCATCCGGCCAGCTGGGTCTCGTGAGCCCCTCTGCTGTGAGCCTGGTGGAGTCCAGGGTCCAGGGAACAGAGAAATGTCCTGCAACATCCCCGTCAGCGGGGGAGACCCCTGAATTCACACCACAGCCGTGGAGAGTCCAGGGTGAGCTCAAAGAGCAAAGCAGTCTTTTCTGTTTGCAGAAGTGTTTTACCCGCCGCAGTGGGTAAACCTAAAGCCCCTGAAAGAAAAGAAAACAAGCTTAATAGGAGGTTTTGGCCAAGAGTGCTCAAGTCAGCGAGACTGCGTGGGTGAAGCACGGGACGTGTCTTACTGTTAAAATGGTGGTGATGGTAACGGGCGCTGGCCTGGTGGGTGCATCATGGGCCTTGCTTGTGAGCATGTCCTTTCTGGATTAAATGCTGGATGTCGAGCTGGGTTTTGGGCCCCTTTCAGTTCAGTTGTCTTTCACCTAATTTAAAGAGCTAGGGCTGATAAGACTTCCCTTCCTGCACACCGAGTACCGTACCGCAGGACAGGTAACGTGAGCGTGGCTTCGGCGTCTCTGTTTGCAAGTCTCAGCTCCGTCTACAACCCCACAAAATGGGGAAACGCACGGGAGCTCTTCAGTTTCTGCGACAGACCGGCCCGTGCTGTGAAAGGTGGAGGGCTGGAGAAGGGGGAAAACTGCTGGTCTTTTGGATTGGCCAATTCCCTTTATGATGTGTGCTGAAAATTCTCGATGGTAATTCCTTCGAGGAAAGGATATCTTTCATGGGTAGATAACCCTCCCCTCGCACAGTATCCATAGTCATTCTAAACCATATTGCAGACCCTCAGTGGAAATGACGATTCAGGGTTTTTGTCCCTTCGGGCAACCAACAGGTGTTTCTCTAGGGAAGCATCAAAGCTCCTTTGTCAGGGTTACTATAGTCACTAACCCAGGAAGGCTTGCTTTCTTTTTTTTTTAAAAAAGCCATAATCAGGTCATGGAGTCCTGACTTCTTCTTCTTCTTCTTTTTTTTTTTTTAAAGATTTCTGTTTATTTATTTGACAGAGAGAGAGAGATCACAAGTAGGCAGAGAGGCAGGCGGAGAGAGAGGAAGGAAGCAGGCTCCCCGCCGAGCAGAGAGCCCGATGCGGGGCTCGATCCCAGGACCCTGGGATCATGACCCGAGCCGAGGGCAGAGGCTCTAACCCACTGAGCCACCCAGGCGCCCCCCAGGAAGGCTTTCTAAAGGTCTCTCCATGGCGTATGGAGGAGTCCTGATTTTGTGATTGCAGCAGGCGAACTTGGTCCTTCCAGGCTGTTAATCTCTGGGACAGTGCGTAGATGACCCCGTTTGCTTTCTAGGACTGCTGTAACGGTAAATAGCTGGGGGTTTGCCAAGAACATTGGCGAAGAGCATGCAAACAAAGGTGTATTTATTTGAACAAACAGATATGCATGACTTGTGTGGGGAAAAAAATCCAATAGGTTTAAGGAAATTTTTATAAACAAAGATCTTCCTCTAGCTGACCATGCATAGGAAAAAATAGAAAAGGATGTCCTAAAGTGTTAATAGTGGTAAAGGGTTTTTGTTTGTTTGTTTGGAATTAGACCGATGTAGCTGAGTTTTTTTCAGATCAGGCTTTTAAAATGTTTTATAATGACCTTTTCATATTTATGCAATAAAAATGAAGGGAGAAAATAGGTATAAATATATAAAGAGGCAGAATTTCAAAGTCTGGTTAAAGAGCTATATAGTGCATGAAATTACAGAGATGAAATCATGTAAAATTTTTTTCATTTTAATATCACCAGTAGTTTCAAACAAGTTTATTTTCTTTCTCCACTTACTCCACAGGAAAATAGGGAGAGATAAAGCATATATGATGAATTTTCCATGTTTCTTCTCTATGGTTTTATTTCTTCTTTGCACTCACTTTGATCATTTTTCTGCCAGGCCTCTATTCTAGAACCTTCCAGTAGAGAGAGTGGAGAGTACCCCACTCAGACCCTTCTGGGAAGATCCGTCCCCTGACTTGGCACCGTGGCCGTGACCTCTGGTCAGTTGCCTCTAGCCTCTCTCTCCGCCCTGGCCGCCAAGGAGTTGTTGGTGGCACATCAGACCGAAAGCTCCGTGGTGTTTCGCGTTCACCAATTTTTGCTCCTTTAGAATAGAAGACCGGGCCGTCCTCAGGAAGGACTGTTTTCCCTTCCCTTTCCTGTTGTGGCTCAGACAGCTGTCTCCGCGCACAGCTTGAGATGCAGGGCAGCCTTGGGAAGAGCCGGCCCCGGGCTGTACTGTGGGGGTGTGAGAGAGCAGCCCCCCAGTCCTCCCTCTGCCCGAGCCACCTGGCTCCTTTGTTTCCTTCTCCTCCTTGCCTGCCGTCTGGGGCACGAGCGGCAGTGACTCCATCCTCTAGGAACTCCGGAGCCGGGAATAAAGCCGCGAGCAGGTGGCTGCCTGTTGTCAGTCGGGAGGAAGCGTGCGAGGCTCTTCCTGGGACGGCTTTTGAGAGCTTATATCGGGGGGAAAAGGATCCTGCATTCGGGGTGCCGGCTTGTCCACACACAGTCCCGGGGGTCAGAGTGTTCCCTAGAGATGACCTCCTTGGCGGGTTTGGGTCTCTTCTCCACATGACTCTGAGCCGTTTGGAGTGAGGACTTGTCCTCTCTGTGGGCATGTCTGGAGGGTCAGCAGTGCCCATGCCACTGGTTGGATGCGGAGAGTCCGAAAACAAGTTCCACGTTGGGGGCGGGGGGGAGGGGCGCAGGGAGAGGACACCTTCGGGCGGGATAAACAGTTCAGGCGGGATAAACAGGCAGACTCATCTGCGGTAGGTTCTCCCCAGGCCGTCGTTTCTAGTACCTTTTTAGATACCAGTAATTCCAAAGAGAGCCTCTAATCTTGGGGTTTTATGAAGGCCATTAGGGTGTCGATTACAGAACCCCTCCCACCCTCGACTTACACGGTGCCGTCACCGTCCCCCCCACACCCGTGCATGAGCCTGCCTGCAGGTCTTGGGTCTGATCGTCCTTTGGGTCCAGCGGCGGGAACAGAGGAGGCATCTTAAAACCTCACCCACCACAAGAGGAACTGGGACTCCTTTGTCCGATTAAATCCTCTCAGGAGTGAGAGGCCCTGACCGGTGGCCTGGGAGGGAGGTGCTGCCGGGTGGCCTGGGAGGGAGATGCTGCCGGCCCCCAGCGTCTGGTTGCGGGAGGGAGAAGGCCCGGCAGCCGTCGTGCAGAAATCTCTGCGATCACCCTGTTTTATCCGGTTTGCTTTTTCTTTCTTCCCCTGAGCTGTCTACCTCTGCACATGATCAGACTCCTCTCCCCCTCTTCCTGGGCTCCAGATTAATTTCCTGTCATCTGCTCAGCAGTTTCTCCCAGATCGTGTAGCTCTGGGAGCCTTGAGGTCCCGCCTTCTAGCTGGGGAATTGCTGCGTCTCCCGTCTTGGGAGGAGCTGAGTGCGGGGGCGAGGGAAAGCAGGAGCCGAGATGAGGGGGCCGGGGGGGACGCGGACAGGGAGGGCTGAGGAGGTAGATGAAGAACGTGCCATGAAGGGAGATGGTAGTTCACAATTAATTATTGGTCCCACCTGGGGCGCCTGGGTGTCTGTCATTAAACGTCTGCCTTTGGCTCAGGTCATGATCCCAGGGTCCTGGGATGGAGCCCTGCATCAGGCTCTCTGCTCAGCAGGAAGCCTGCTTCTCTCTCCTGAATTCCCCCTGCTTGTGTTCCCTCTCTCGCTGTCTTTCTCTCTGTCAAATAAATAAATAACATCTTAAAAAAATAATAACAATTAGTCCCACCTCTCTGGCTCCAGATGGTCAAAGTTAGACCAGGAAGCCTCTCTCCTTCCCTCAGTCTTTTCTCAGTTGCCATACAGGTGAAAAGATCAAGTGGGAAGAATGAAAGCAGGCCCTGGGGACAAAGGAAAAACAGATGAGTTTGCCCGTTTCCCTCTTCCATCCAGATTGAGTAGATGGGAGATGGAATTGTGACCCATGATGCTACCTAATACCCGTTTCAGCGTACTAAGCTATTGGGTTTTATGAGTGATTCCCAGAATTTTGAATATGAAGTTAGCTGTCTGAACTCAGAGGGCCCAGAGTTGTTTTTCAGTTTTGATGGCATTCTGCTTTTGGAAACCAGAAAGATATTGAAAGAATTTGCTTTCTCATCTGACTTTCTTGCGTGTCTAAAAACCCATCTGATCCAAAATAGTGTTTACCTCTGAACTCTGTGACATTGATGATCACCCTCTTTCCTGAAATGATGCCTAGAGGATTGTTTACAATGCTGTCTCTCTGGGGAGCCTGGGTGGCTTAGTGCACCTGCCTTTGGCTCAGGTCATGATCTCAGGTCCTGGGATCAAGTCCCACATCAGGCTCTCTGCTCAGCGGGGAGTCTGCTTCTCCCTCTTCCTCTGCTGCTCCCCCTGCTTGTGGTCTCTCTCCTCTCTCTCTTTCTCTCTCTCTGTCAAATACAAAAATAAAAAGAAATGTATAATGCTGTCTCTACTCTGTGCTCTAGACCCTGCACTTGGTCCTAGAGATCCAGCAGTGGACAGGAACCTGGCCCGCATGCAGCTTGTGGTCCAGTTGTATAGACTGACATTCAATAGGCAGTTATAAAAGAGCAATACAGTTACAATTGTGACAGGTGTTAAAGTAAGTAAAAGGAGTATGCAACAGGAAGATCTAATCTACCGTCAGCTAGGACAGCTTTCCCTAGAAGTGACTTGGGACCCGAGGACTAACAGAATGGGCTGCAGACTGGGAGTGGATGCTCTGGGCGAGGGATGGGAATTGGGGGTGGGTGAGATGGGAGAGAACAGCTGGAACAGCATGTGCAAAGGCCCTGAGGCAGGAGGGGTCTTTAGCCTGCTTGGGAACAGATTAGGATTCTGTGACTGGTGTAAAATGGACAGGATGAGGACAAAAGTAGAAGGTCCATGAGCTGGTGAAACGGCGAAGCCAGGACTCAAACCCAAGTCTGTATGAAGATTAAAGGCATCGTCTCCTGAGTGTTTGTTAAATAATATTCAGTAATGATATTGACGTCAACCCACAGCATATTTAAGATTCTTAAGTGAAAGCTTTCTTTCCTTATGGCTTATTGATCTTTTAATTATAATATAAAATGTGTTTTAATATTAAATTATCAGAAAATATTAAGCTATGCAGGAAAGAAGGGGAAGGACTCATATGAATCCACCCGCAGAAACTTGGAATCATGCCCGGTGCCTCCTTCAGCCGTGCCAAAGTGTGATTTCTTTAATTCATTCAATCGCATTCTTGACTCACCTGCGCAAGTCTGTACTGTGCCTTGGCACCCCCACCCCCCACCCCATGACGGCTTAGGGATCTCTAAAGAAAATATTTTGAAATGTTCTCTCTTGATCAGCGTGTTTGTGGTTAGACGCTGTGTACACGGCTTTCAGTGCAGAATGAGCTGTTTTTCTATCATGTGATTCTTTGTTAGGAATGAGAGCTTTTGGAGTTTTGCCCCCTTTATTTAAAAAATCATTAATCAGGTGCTTTTGTAGAGAATGTGATCTAGATGTTGGCGGCCTTTTCCAGAGACTTGAGCATGCTCCGTGGTATTTAAGGTGGAATGGTTCTCTTGGGTCAGAATAAAAAGATGGTGTCATGTGGAGGGAGGGCTGCCCCGTGCAAGGAGAACGGCGTTAAATCACTTTGATTCTGATGACGTCCCTGTGATGAAAGTTGGGCTGTACTTTTGTTTGAATTTGGGGAAACTGAGGCTTAAACATGGGGGAACTGAGAGCTGACCTCAGGCTCTCTCAGGGTCCCTGCCCTCGGTCCCATGCGTTTGTGGTTCTAGGGTCAGGTGTGTTTCAGGCAGCTGTTGGGAGTCACCTTAAATGTGGGCAACCAGAGGAACATCGCAGATCAAGGAAGTCTGAGTCAAGTAGTGACATTTTCTTACCAACTATTGAAAGGACCACAGGTGAGGAAAAGGGATGCTAAGGGCTTACTGTCCCATTAGTCACCCTCCTACACAGAACTTGTGGTAAGCTCAAAGCTTCCCTGTGTTTGCATATACTCTCGTAGGAAAACTGGAGGGTCAGCCAGCCGCTCTTCACCGGCATGGTGGAAATTAAACCCACATATAATGGCAGTCTCAATCGATGGGCCTCGAAGAAAACGATCATTGATTGCAGTGATTTTCCAGTCGTAATCCTCATCTGAATTCCAGGAGGTCTGTAGTAAAGCACAGATTGCTGGGCCCCGCTCCCAGCCGTGGTGGTTCAGGAGGTGGGGACTGGCCTGAGAATTTCCATTGCTGGCCAGTTTGCAGGTGCTGCCGCCTCTGGGCTGCGCACCACACTCTGAGAGTCACGGGTACGGGGCCAGTGAGGAGCGCTCACGAAGCCAGGGGAGCCCCTGGTGAGCCTCACACAACATCCACAAGCCGAAGCAGAGTGGTGTCCTGCTGTCCACCGGGGTCCAGGGTGCAGCAGGGACACAGTGGAGCCATCCTCACTGTTGGGAGAACGGTGGGGGGGGGGGGTGGCCCTTGCCTCTCCTCTCTCCAACACCGCGTACGTGGTTGTCAGTCCACTCTACAGGGATGAAACTTCTGCTCTGCTGGGTGTTCGCCGTAACTGCCCGTACCCCTACGGTAGAGGAGTCCGGTGACTAACTGTAAATCAGGATGCGGAGACCCCATAGGTAAAATATTCTGTGTGGTGTATTAAGGAGATGGTCCTTATGGGGGGGGGGGGGGTGGGGGGGCGGGGGGAAATGTTTCAGGGCCAAAGGCTCTCCTCTCCTTGCCATGACCGAGAATTACCTGCAGTCACCGAAAAGTTTTAAGATTCCTGTGTAGCTGGAAATGAAATCACATAGGCTGATTTAGTAAGCCTAAAGAAATTCCTTCAGATTTGATGTGTCCAGACTTGTTCCTGGAATATGAAATATTTGATTTAAGAAGATCTGTGGGCTCCTAGTGCATAAATGTTTTGAAAATATGTTTCTCAAAATACAATTAGAAAAAAATTCCTCTGGAATGCAAAAATCACCTTTTAGTGGTGATAAAGATGCTGACAGCCTTCTACTAAGAAATGAAACAAAACGAAAACGTGTAACCTTCATGATGTTATAATAACATCATTAATTTTTTTGTAGAGAAGCATCATTGATCATATTTCGTTAAACTTTTTTAGAGCTGTATGAAAAAGACAACTACTTTTAAAATCATATTCCTCTAAAAAAATATTGCAAAGTTGATGGAGGGGTGCTAAGTGATCATTCTTATTTCTTCTTTCTCTAGAGTTTGTTTTGTTTTAGCTTAAGTGGGGAAAAACAAAATTATATCTAAATATGAAGGCATTTTAGAAAATCGTATTTTAAGGAGGAAGGGAAATTTTGGAGCCAGTTCTAATAATGAACCTCAAAAAAAAAATCCTGAGACCTATTAGAATTTTTAAAAATTCCATTATAGTTAATATACCATGTTGTGTTGGTTTCACTTGTAGGATATAGTGTGCTCAGCACTTGCGTGTCCCACCCAGTGCCCACCACAGGCACGCCTTTCCTCCTCATCCCTATTCCCCCCATCCTCCTCCCCTCCTCCCCTCTGGTAGCTATCGGATTGTTCTCTATAATTAAGAGTCTGGTTCTTGGCTTGTCCATTTTTTTTTCTGCCTTACTTTTGTTTCTTAAATTCCACATGAGTGAAATCTCATGGTATTTGTTTTTCTCTGATTTATTTCACTTAGCATTATTCTCTCTACTGCCATCCGTGTTGTTGCAAGTGGCAAGATTTCTTTTCTTCTTTTTTTTTTTTTTTTGTTAAGATTTTATTTATTTCTTTGAGAGAGAGAGACATCACATGAGCAGGTGTAGCAGGAAAGGAGGAAGCAGATTCCCCACTGAGCAGGGAGCCCAGTGCAGGACTCGATCCCAGCACCCTGGGATTATTACCTGAGCTGAAGGCAGATACTTAACCGACTAAGCCACCCAGGCACTCTAAGATTTCACTTTTTTATGGTTGAGTAATATTCCATTTTAATAGAATATGTGTACACATACCACTTTTTTATCCATTCATCTACTGATGGAAACTGGGGCTGCTTCAATAGTTTGGCTGTTGTAAATAATGCTTAAGTAAACATAGGGGTGCATATATCTCTTCAAATTAGTGCTTTCATATTCTTTGGGTCAACACCCAGCAGTGGAATTCCTGAATTATTGTAATTCTATTTGTACTGTTCCGAGGAGCGCCCGAGCCGTCTCCCACCGGGGCTGCACCTGTTTGTGTCGACCCTGCACGGGAGTCCCTTGTTCTCCGCATCCTTCCCAACCCTTATTGTTTCTCGTTAGAGTTTCTTAGTTTATCTGGGTTTATTTTCTTATTTTAAAATTAATGAACATGTGGGGCGCCTGGGTGGCTCAGTGGGTTAAAGCTTCTGCCTTCAGCTCAGGTCATGATCCCAGGGTCCTGGGATCGAGCCCCGCATCGGGCTCTCTGCTCACTGGGGAGAGCCTGCTTCCCCCTCTCCCTCTCTCTCTCTGCCTGCCTCTCTGCCTACTTGTGATCTCTGTCTGTCAAATAAATGAATAAAATCTTAAAAAAAAATTAATGAACATGTGCTACTCACGTAAAAAATTCCCTCGTTTGTGTATCTGCTGCGCAGAGAGAAGCTCGGTGTGTGTTTAGAGAAGGCTGGTGAAGCATTTGGGAAGCGTGGTTTCTTGTGCTCTCCTCTGATCGAGGGTGGTTTGAATCTTAAGCTCCAGCCTTGACCAGGCTGGTTTCAGGATCCGGTGCCGTCAGTTATGAGGGGTGACCCTCACAATATCATTTAACCGTGGAATTTCAGTTTCCACATCTCTTTGATATAATTATATTATTGACTTCATGTGGTTGTGGAGTGCCTGGCTTGGTAAATGAACTGTAAGGTTGGCTATCGCCCTCATAAATTGCATGGCTTTATTTTCTTTTTGCAAAATAAAAATAGTAAAAATAATAATAATAAAGCAGCATTCTAAATCTGTGGAGTGATCTGGATCAGAATCTGGGAGCTAGAAATAGTCTGTCGTACCAATGTCACTACCTTATATGGTATTTTACACTTATTTTGGTTCCTGTGAAATAAAACATAAACTCCTATCCAAGATCTTTTTAAACTAATAATGTAATTATTAGGGTGCCACGATGCTAAAACGTGCTTGTGAAACTAAGGTTTGGGAAGTGAAATGAATCAGATACACCGACTGTAGGTTTTTCTTTTTCATAGCTGGTCTTCCATTACCCTTTTGATCTGAAGTGGGATTTTAAAATCTAATGTCCTTGTTCCCTTAGGATAATTCAATAATTTATCCAATTACGCTCTTCACTCAACTTCAGTTCTCAGCCTGTTGGTGCCTTATCTCTGGCTCTTGCCCTGGTTTTGACTTTGCTGCCGAGTTCTAGTTTTGTTTATTTTGTCCATTTCGGCGGGCTGGGCTTCTTTCTACTTCGAGTCTTTCAGTCACGTGGGTGCCTCCTCCTCTCTCGTTCCAAACTCACTGAGGACTCGTCCCTCTGCTGGGGGTCCTCCGTGCGGTGGTGTGACCTTGTTTGCATTCTTATTTGAACAGACCGTCTGCAAAAACACACTTTTGAGACAATCGTGAAAATTTTCATGTGGACTGATGCTCGGTGATGAGACAGTTCTTAATTTTGTTAGGGTTTGATAATGGCAGGTGATTATGTTAAAAACCAGTGTTCTCTTTCAGGCAGAGAACAGTAAGAAAAAAAAATACACGTAGGACTTGGGGTGGTTCTAGAATATCACAGGGGACCCAGAGGTAGCAACACTGCTCATGGTAGGAAATATGGGGAATATGGACAAATTGAGAGGAGCCCCTCCCCCCCGAATCCTTACACAGTCAGTGCTATTGTGTGTGACGTTTCTGTTCTGTAGGGCGCTGTGAGCACTGAGTTAATAAATACTAAAGCGCGGCTCCTAGTCTGAAAAGGACTAGCTTAGGGTCCTGCGAGCTTTTGGTCATTAACACTTCCGCCAGCAGTCACTGTGTAGCTTTGTTTCATGTGTGTTTCTATTTTATTTTATTTATTTAAAAGATTTTATTTATTTATTTGACAGACAGAGATCACAAGTAGGCAGAGAGGCAGGCAGAGAGAGAGACAAGGATACAGGCTCCCTGCTGAGCAGAGAGCCCGATGCGGGGCTCGATCCCAGGACCCTGGGATGATGACCTGAGCCGAAGGCAGAGGCTTTAACCCACTGAGCCACCCAGGCACCCCGTGTTTCTATTTTAAAGACACCTTGTTTGCTCCATGTTGTTGGCTCGTAAACACTGAGTTCCTGGCTGCCAGCACTGCAACTGGGGCCTGAATGAAGCTCATCTAACGCACAGGTTTCCCCCGTAAGGCCCATCTCAGCCTCCTCGCACTTAGATCGCTGGACAACCCTGTAGCCTTTTGCTTGGGGGCCATTGCAGACAGTGCAATTATCAACAAAAATGCAAAAAAAACCATGGAACTAAGTGACTGTGAAAGGGACACTTGTTTAGGGCAGGAGAGCTGAAACAAGACGGCAGGGTGTTGCCTTGGTTGACCTCCGCTGGGATGTGTGCTACAGTGAGTCAAAGATGTTGGGCGCCTGGGTGGCTCAGTGGGTTAAAGCCTCTGCTTTCGGCTCAGGTCATCATCCCAGGGTCCTGGGATCGAGCCCCACATCGGGCTCTCTGCTCTGTGGAGAGCCTGCTTCCTCCTCTCTCTCCCTGCCTGCCTCTCTTGCCTACTTGTAATCTCTGTCTGTCAAATAAATAAATAAAATCTTAAAAAAAAAAAAAAAGATGTTACCACTCCGCACATGGCCGTGAGTGATCGTGAGCGTTGACTTGGGGGTTAGAGGGTGCACTGAGCGGGCCACTTTGCAAACACGGAGTCCGTGAGCAACGAGGATCTACTCTAGTTTTGCAAGCCTTTTTGGGAGTAGTCTACCCACAGCTATTGAAGATTTTTGCCCCAGATTTGTCACCTTCTTGTCAATTGTCTGGTCTGTTCTTGCAGTCTTACAGATTTATTCTAAACACCAAACATCAGAGGTAGCCACGTAGAATTTCTTGCAAATATTTTTGCAGTGGTCACCCATTTCATTTATTTTTGTGCAAAGTTTTTGATTACATAAGTCAACATTGTTATTCTTTTTTTTTTTTTTTTTTTGGTCTGAGCTTAAGCAACTCAAGGATGATGATTTTTTTAATTGGAAAGAGCAAAACAAATGTTGAGGGCAGGGGGAGGCTGCCCACGCTGGGGGAGGTGACCTGAATGTGGAGTTTCTTCCACTGAGTCTGCGTCTTCAGGCCCTGTTTCATCCTATCTTAGGACACTTAAAAAGTCCTGCCAGAGGTAATCTACTTGAAAACGCTTAGTAAACTTAAAAATGCTGTTGAGGGTGCCTCGGTGGCTCAGTGGGTTAAAGCCTCTGCCTTCGGCTCAGGTCATGATCCCAGGGTCCTGGGATCGAGCCCCGCATCGGGCTCTCTGCTCAGCAGGGAGCCTGCTTCCCTTCCTCTCTCTCTGCGTGCCTCTCTGCCTACTTGTGATCTCTGTCTGTCAAATAAATAAATAAAATCTTTTAAAAAAATGCTGTTGAAAGTGTAAGGGCATAATATTTCTGATTTGTAGCCTTGTGCCGGCAATCTCAGAGGATAGGAGGAAGGCCAAAAAGAGTGAAAAGAGAGGCACGTGTTCTTAGAAATGGAAAAGATTTTTATTTTCTGAAATAGAAAATGAGAAATGCTAGATCTTTCCAAGTATGGTTGAGAAAGCTCTTTTAAAGGTGATTCCCCGGTAAAATCAGGTTGGTGTCTCTTACCATGACCCCCATCCTTACCTTTATGCCTCGTCTTCATGGGGACTGTGGTCCTACCAGAGAGAGCTTGTTCTTCCCGCAGCCTACTGCTTCCCTGGTCTGGAACTTTTTGAAAGCCTTTTTTTAAAAAAAAGGATTTATTTATTTTAGAAAGAGCAAAAGCACAAGCAGGAGGGGCAGGGAGAGGCAGAGAGTGTCTCCAGCAGACTCCCCACTGAGTGCAGAGCTGGGCACAGGACCCAATCTCACAATCCTGAAAACATGCTCTGAGCCAAAACCAAGAGTTGGGCTCTTAACCGACTGGGCCACCTCGGCGCCCCTTTCCCAAAGCATTTTTACCTTGTGTTGGAGTCGTCTGTGTGTCATCGCTCTGTCTCCCTAAAGATAAGCTTCTTTCTTACTCATGGTTTCCTCTCTCATTGGCTCTAGTTGAGTGCCTTCAAAAGAATAGGTGTGAAATGATCTTGGAGGGAAGAAGGGAGGGTTTGGGATTGGCTAGGAAAGAGGCACAGCGGTTTGTAGCAAGTTAACGTGGGTTTCCCAAGGACAAGCCTTTCTTAAACTCACTTTGTTTTCTTCCTTCCTCCCTCCCTTCCTTCCTGAATCAGTTAGTTACTGAAGAGAGAGTTTGGGTAGTATCATTGTTAGGGGATACCAGAATAAAACTCGGTGTTTGAGTTTCTTAGGCTCCTTCTATGGGTAAGTTGGGAAAGTATAGATTTGATTATAATAATATACATAGGTGTGTTGCAGGTTAATTAGCCCTTTGACTTTGTACACTTGACTGCCTTGCCACAGCTATTCTCATTTTCCCATCAAGGTACTATTTAGGGAAAGTAGAGTTTATACTTTTTAGGGGAAGCTGTGAAGGGGTGAAAGGTACAGGGTGAGTGGCAGGCAGGAGTGTAGGGTAAGTTGGAAGCATAGCCAGGAGCTATGTGTCTTTGAAGTTGCATGTTTTTGCCCAAAGAGAAATCTGCCTTGTATTTTATTCTTTAACTCTTCCACATTTGTTTTCATATAAAAATATTTTAAATTGTCAGAAGATAAATAGTTTGGTAGTCCTTCCAAAAAAAGACACGGTGTCCTGGTTTGAGAAGGTGAGCTTTGATAAAGGTGGATTGCGTTTGCATCTTTCTCAGGGTTAGGATTTCAGAAATCAGGATAGAAAAAGGTTTCTAAAAGTCAAAGGCAATCAACATGAACAAATATACAATTAAGCTCTACTGAGTGCAATTTCCTTATCCCTGGTATAGGAAAAAAGAAATTATATGTCTGTGGCATGGAGAGACCTGGGTCAGTAGCCATTCTTGTTAAAAAGATTGAAGGTTTGGGACGCCTGGGTGGCTCAGTTGTTAAGCGGCTGCCTTCGGCTCAGGTCATGATCCCGGGGTCCTGGGATCGAGCCCCCCATCGGGCTCCTTGCTCAGCGGGAGGCCTGCTTCTCCCTCTCCCTCTCTCCCTGCTTGTGTTTCCTCTCTTGCTCTGTCTCTGTCAAATAAATAAACAAAATCTTAAAAAAAAAAAAAAAAATTGAAGGTTTGAGCTGCTTGACAGGGTTGGCCATCTCCAGCCGCATTAACAGTATTCAGAACAAAGGAGATAATCATGCCATTGTTTCCGCTCTCCAGGCAGCCTCTGAGGGCCTGCTCTCAGTCCTGCGCTCTACATTTCAAGAGGGCAACCAGGGAGGAAAATGGCCTAGAAACGATGTCCTACCAGAAATGGTAGAAGGGCTGTACGGTGGAAAGGAGAGCCGACTAACTTCTCAGAACTGAAGCTTTCAGACAGACATAAGAGCCTTCTCTTCTCTGTCCATGAATTCAAGATTTTTCCCCCTGTGTGTTCACAAAGAACATGAGATCTTATATACACTCGCGAGTGATTTGCTTTCTTCCACCGACTATGGCATATACATCATTTCGTGTTTATATTTCTATATCTGTATTATTCTTTCTAATGGCTATGTAGCATCCCATTCTATGAATATACCCTTTATTAAAACCATCTCTCACTGGTAGACATTTTGGTGGTTTGCAATTTCTTAGTATCATAAGCACCAGCATTATGATGAATATCTTTGAGGTATTCCCATCGCCATGTACTTGTCAAGTTATTTCCTTAGGACACCTTCTCAGAAATTGAATAGCTTGCTCAAAGTTAGTCCTTTTTCTCTTTCTTTCTTTCTTTCTTTCTTTCATTCAAGGCTTTGGGTACTTCCTGCCCAATGGCCTTACCAATAGAACTGGACGTGTTAAAGAATCTGGATTACCCCAAGTCGGAGATGTGCAGAGGGGATTTGGTAATGAGTTGTATGTTGGACAGTGGTCTAACATAACCTTCGAAAAGGTCACGAAGTTTTTACCGGGTGGTGGTTTTTGGTTTTTTTTTTAAAGATTTTATTTACTTATTTGACAGACAGAGACCACAAGTAGGCCAGAGAGGCAGGCAGAGAGAGAGGAGGAAGCAGGCTCTCCGTGAAGGAGAGAGCCCAATGTGGGGCTCGATCCCAGGACCCTGGGATCATGACCTGAGCCGAAAGCAGAGGCTTTAACCCACTGAGCCACCCAGGCACCCCATCGGGTGGTGGTTTTATCTAGAGGTGTCCTGTTTCCATCTTGGAGTCCATAAGTGGAAAGTGATGCAGATTTCTCATCACAAACCACTGTAGAAATCAGCCAGTGATGAGAGACATGTCTCAGGCTGCACGTTAGTGGACCCTCTGGCTAGTAGCACTCGGCACATGGAGAAGAGATCAAATCAGGTACTTTCTTCGGTTGCTTAAGAGAAAAGATGAAGCAAACATGCACACCATACTTCTGTCCACAAAGTTGCTTCAAGCAAACTGATGACATGTTTTGTCAAACTTTATTTTTATTTTCTGACCTTTAGTAGAGAAGAATTTTTTGTTTATATTTTTTGTTTATATATAGCCCGCACTGAAGTCTCTGTTGCCAGGAAGCTAATTCTGTTACCCACATCCCTAATATGGCCACTTTGTCTCCATTTCTGTTCTTTGTGCATTGTGTTGGGCCTCAAACTGTGACTACTCCATTAACTGAGAGCTCTGAAGAGCCATTGTGAAACCGGAGTGATTCTCTGTCTGTGTCCGTTCCATGCATTGTGTTTGAGAAGAAACGTGCTGTTTGATTTCTGACAGGACCTCTCTCATTGCCACTACTGACGTGATGTTCCTGAAAAGATAAGCCAAAGAATGAACCTCAGAAGCGCTTGGCTGGTTGAAACAAAATCTTTCGGTTTAGGCTTTTATGATCATATGCACATATGTTTCTGTAGGTTCAAATGCTAGAACATTAGCATCTCATCCTTGGGCTTCAGGTGAGACGTGTCCGTGAAATTGACTCCAGAATTATGTTTATGTGTGCTTTGCTAGGGAGAAGTTCTTCCCCCCCCCTCCCTTTTTAAAGTCAAAAATCTCAAATTAGTCTACAGTCCAGAAAGATGAGGGGCTCTGACCCACCCAAATGAATTCAGCCCTAGTAGCTTGTTGGATCACTAGGAAATGGTGTCACCACCTAGACCAGGGCAGGGGACTCAGAGATGGCGCACACATGTTTGTCAGAGACCTGACAAAAATCAGAAGTTCTCGTTCTTTCTCTTATCTGTAACAGGGCACAGCCTGTGCGCTCCCGAGAGGACACTCTGTTTTACTCATTCTTCAGCATCCTGGCTTCTCCCTGCTGTCCCTGTGTTATAAAATGTGCACTTGCTTTGTCAAGGGAGAAGTCTTTAAACTCTTCAGACCTTCCCATTCATACGAAACAGTTTGCGTGCGTGTCCCCCAAGGCAGCACTTAACTCTACCTTAGACGTGCGTGTGTCTGTACTGAGGATCCAAGCTCGGCTCTGTGTTACGCTGATCATGAAAAACACACGTGATGTGACTATACGTAATTTTAGCAGTGCTAAAATAGGAAGGACGAAAAGCAGGGTTTTTAAATGTACTGATAACTGTAATGGCTTCACGTTAACATTAGCTAATATCCAAAAGGGCACACTGCGTACTTACTTCTGCCCTTGCCTCCTTCTGGCCTCTTCCTCATTTAGGCTCGTACGCAGCTCTTACGTGTCATGGTTCCTCTCCTACCTCCTAACACCCCGTCAGCCGATGGCCTCACTGCTGGCCACTCCTTCTCTGTGCTTCTTTCAGATGCTTTAGTCAGCCTCCCAGTTTACCCGTTTTGCCTTATCTTGTCAGGTCAACTCGTGTGAATGTCTTTGACAAATGGCGTTGGTTTTGGCTTCTCTGGTCCCCACAGGTCACCGGGGCAAGTGGGAGACAAAGTCCCCTGGCACAGCCACGGCACAGGCAGCAAGGAGTGTGGGTGGGACGGCTTCACTGAGGAGGGGCCTGGTGAGGCTGGAATCGTGGCCCAGCCTTCCACACGTGTGGCAGGGGGCCTAGAAGAGACACTGAAGTCTGACTTCCTCTCGTTTTCCTTTGCAAACGCACGCCCACATTCTTTCCAAGATCACTAGACAGATTCAGCGAAGTTATTGCCATTGAAATAAAAAAGAGAGCTGGGGACCATTTATTCCTATAAAGATCTTCCTCACCCACCCGTCCACCTGTCCCGTCTGGTGGCTGCCCGGAGAAAGTGGGAGCAGCTCCCTCTTGAAAACTTGACCTGTTGTTCTTGCAGCAGCAGAAACGTTTTCGTGTTCCCTCCCATTGAGCCTCGCGCACACGGGGTTTGAAGATCTCTTGTGCAGAACGCAACTCATTTCTTCTGCATAGATGGAGGCCAACAAGGAAAACTCGCACAGCTCCTAGTTTGGAAGTGCCATATGAATGAGGCACATGTTGGGGAACGTGAAACCTACTTATGCACCCAGGGGAGTGTTTTCTTTTGAAAAGCACCTCTAGGTCTCTTCCTTGTACAACTTGAGTGCGCTGTTGGCCCTTCTAAAGCTCTGCCCACCTGGACCAGTGCCTGGGCTCGTCAGAGGCCGACCTCTTGTGAGTACAGACCTGCGGTCTGGACAGTTGCACGTGTTCTAGAATTCAAGTGGCCAAGTGGTGTTGAATTGAGAGTTAATTTTTTTTAAAGTGGCTCAACACTGGCCAGCAAGAACAAAATTTACCATCTTCCGAGGAGAGGGATTGGTGAGCACTAACGTTTATTGAAGGCCTAAGTTCTCCACTTTGCATTCTTTGTTTTAGTTCCCCTTCTTGCCGCTGTTAGGTAACTACGATTATTCCCACCGTACGGAGAGGAAAATAAAGCTCAGAAGTTGCAATTTGACTAAAATCACAGACCAGTCTGGTGTGAAGTGTGGAAGGTGACCCTGTGTGATGGGTGCTCGCGTTTCTTTTGAGTCACTAGGTGCCTGGTATGAAGGTGTGCAGGTCAACATGTGCTACCTTATTCTCAGCACATTTCAGCGTCAGAGGGTTGTTTTTTTTCTAAATTTATTTATTATTTTAGTGAGTGAGCAGAGAGAGGGGTAGAAGGAGGAGAGAGAATCTCAGACTCCCTGCTGAGCGGGGAGTCCTACCTGGGGCTTGATCCCATGACCCTGAGATCATGATCTGAGCCACAATAAAGAGTTGGACATTTAACCGACTGAGCCACCCAGGTGCCCCTAACTAAGCCTCAGAGGTTTTAAAGATCAGTCCCCAAGACTGTCTTATGACCAAGGACAAACATTATTGAAATGTTGTTGGATTTCCTTCTAGTCCCTTGTATGTATTTTTTGTGGAATCAACTTCATACCCAGTTTTCACTTAATTGAATAATACATGCATTTCCTCATCTTCATAAAATCTTCATAAACATGAAATCTGTGTAATCATTTCAGTTTCTAACTATTTGCTATTATAATCATGGGGCAGTGAATCTAAGTTACTAAATCTGTGGGGGAGGGGGAGTTTAAAACATGTTTTCTTAAGGTATATTATTAGAAGCAAAGTTACAGGGTCATTTATTTTTAAAGCTGTACCATTTTTTTTAAAAGATTTTATTTATTTATCTGACAGAGATCACAAGTAGGCAGAGAGGCAGGCAGAGAGAGAGAGAGAGAGAGAGAGAGAGGGAAGCAGGCTCCCCGCTGAGCAGAGAGCCCGATGTGGGGCTCGATCCCAGGACCCTGGGATCATGATCTGAGCCGGAGGCAGAGGCTTAACCCACTGAGCCACCCAGGCGCCCCAAAGCTGTAACCATTTTAAAGGACCTTGATACATGTTGCCTCGTTGATTTCTTTTAACTATGGGAGCAATAGCCACCCCAGGGCAGTGTATGAGTGAATGCCCATTTCCCTGCTGACCTAGCCCCTGGGGCTGGTATGGGTGGTCCCAGTGTGGCTCTGTCCAGGCCCACCCCCTCAGTGGGGCACAGGGGACATGGGAGGCTGTTGGGGCAGAGACCTCATCTCAGTCTGCCTGACTCCCAGCTGTTTCCACCTGCTAAAGGCACCCTTTACTAGTCTTCCTGCTGCCCCTCCATTGTGTCATGTCCATTTCAAAAAGCATGACTTTTTAATATCTGTATTATTCATCATTCTTACTTCGATTCCCTCAATATGTCCTAGTGCTTTTTTTTTTCTAATAGTATTTCTTTTAGTATTTACTTAGGCACCCTTAGAAGAGATATACACTTAACTTCTTTGATAGGGTCTTATTATTTTTTATTGGATTTTATTTTATTTTGTTAAAAGATTTTATGTATTTGAGAGTGAGAGAGCGCAAGCAGGGGGAGCAGTGGGCGGGGGGGGGAACCGGGCTATGGGGAGCCTGATGTAGGGCTGGATCCCAGGACCCTGGTACCATGACCTGAGCCGAAGGCAGATGCTTAACCATCTGAGCCACGTAGGTGCTCCTTTTATTGGATTTTAAATCAACTCCTGGATTTATTGTTTCTGGCTTTTTTGGTTGTTGTTTTTTTTTTATGCAGTCACTGTTGCTGAAGTGTTTCATAGTAATTTTTCCAACAAACGGAGTTGGGTGTTTTTCCTCATTGCATGTGTAGTTCACTTACTGTAATTACTCAGGGCTTGCTTGCTTTTAGCTTTGTGTTCACCTTGGCCGGATGCTTAAGATTTGACCTACAGGGTTTCTGTTTTGTTAATTTCCCACCTTCTCCAGCCCCAAGTGTTTCTGTTATTGTCAAAGCAGTCTCATATTAGGATTTATGTTTCTTTGAAGCAATACTTATTTAGGAAAAGAATTTCTTTTCCTCTATGTATTGGGCTTTTTTTTTTTGCTTAAATGCCTAGTATTTCTCTGATGGTTTTGTTTTAATCTGTGCTTAGAGTGTGGTGTGCTACTGAGAAGAATGTATTGAATTCTTTAGTATATTTAAATAATTTTTATATATGTTAAATTTATATATATGTTTATATATGTTAAATATTTATATATGTTATTTGGTATAAATATATACAGTAAGTTATATATGGTATTTGTATAAACATGTATAGCAAATTATGGACATTTGAAAAAGATGTTATTTCTGTAAAATTCACTTAGACTTCTTTTTAAAGATCTGCCCCTGTCTTTTAATTACTGTGAAAGTGTGATGTCCTTAGCATGCCCTGACCATTTTAAGGGTGACCGTTTTAAGATCACTCTAGAGTCTTGCTGGCTGGCTGCAGTTATCCAGTGGGTCTGGCTGGGTGTAGACCTGCCGTATAGTCAGAAATCAAGACTCAGCTCCCTAGAAACCTGATCTGTGACCTAGACCCTGTCCAGGAGGTGTTCTGATCAGAAAGTTAATCTGTTAGAGGAACTTTCATCACTGTAAAAGGCAGAAATGGTTTTCTTAAAGCTTTTGATAAGATCTGGAAGTGTACTGCTTTACCCTGTTTATTATGGACACTGAGCACGGGACAATGTCTCCATTCACTGACATTAACAGTGACATATACTAAGTCACATTTACTAATAGTCACATAGACAAAGCAATTGAAAATTTGTACTTTTTGTAAGTTTTTAGGATATATTGAGAGAGACTAAATTATGTTGCTCTTCATGTTAATAAAGTTATTGAAGACTCCTTGGCTTAGTTCTTCATAAGACTTCATACACATGTTTAATGTCTCCCTACTGTTTAATAGTAATTGAAATTTCTGACATTTTATTGTGGTAGTTAGTGGGGCAATACATGTGTTTGTTTTTTTCTATTGTTGTGAACATTATTTCTTTAATGTGTGTTATCAGAAGCAAAGTGACTGGGTTAGAAATTATAAAGTTGTGTGTGTGTATGTGTGTATATGTGTGTGTATATACATGTGTATATGTGTATGAACATATATAGAAATAATACCAAATAACTGTAATCACTCTAAAGACCCTGGATGCGTTTTGCCCAATTTATTTCTTTTAAATGGGACCAGTGTCCACCCCATGGTGGGATGTGAGCATCTGTCTCCCACCTAGCCCCTGGGGGTGATCTCAGTGCTCGTCCACCCAGCTGTGGGGCTCCATCCAGGACCAACTCCTTCTGTGGGGTGTTGGTGTGCAAAGGTGGTGTCATGTGTCTTCTCCACAAGGAGAGCATTGTTACTAAGACAAACAGTGGGACTGGATACAGCTATGTACATGCCAGAGGCAGAGAAAAGTTTCCCTGGAGGGACTGTTGACCATTGCTGGCGGTTGGTAATGCAGAAGTTACATTGTGTTCTTTTGGCAGTAGGTGTTAGTGGATTTGTTCTAATGTAGGAGACCTTTAAGGCAAATTCCGAGCACCAAAGCCTTAGGAATGCATTATTTGTTAAGATTTAGCAAGGGAGAGCACATGTTGAACAAAATAGGTTGCTTTTTTTCAATTCAATAGGTATGGAAGTAGGCCATGCATCGTTTTTCAATCAAACATTTTTAAGACAGAGCACATTTTTAAACAAGGAAACAATGACCAAGATAGTTTCTCCAGTCCCCAGGCACTTAAAATCTCATGTAAATTTACAGTTAGAAACAAACAGTTCTGCTTCTTGGAATGAATGCTGAAATGCAGTTGGAGCAAGTCTCAGCCAAGAAACTTAGATGGACAGAGTGAGATGTTTTTCCTAATACATCAGAAAAATTAAAGACAGTTTTCTTTAAAAGGCACAGATTAATCAGGGAAGGAGAAATAGGGGTTTGTGGGAAAAACTTAGGTATTTAGTAAAGATTCAAATTTTGTCCTTTAGCTTCTTGTCTCATAAAGTCAAGTCCTACACTCACCAGGTGTTATTCTTCCCAGTTTCCCTGTGGGTCAGGGTCAGAACAACCTGGGGATGCCAGTTGAGCCTGTGTGTCTGCTGGTCTACCCCAGCAGCTGTTGGGAAGACTTGTGGGTTTTCCTTTTTTTAGTCATTTCAGTTGCAAATGAGTTGGAATTAGAACCTCAGTTTTTCATTGACTTAGATGTCTCTAGCTTGTATATATAATAAACAGTGATTAAAAATATATTTATGCTTTTTAAGAGGACATAAATATCTTTTTTTTTTACTTTCTTTTTTTTTATTATTATTATTATTTTTTTTTTATAAACAAATTTTTATCCCCAGGGGTACATGTCTGTGAATCGCCAGGTTTACACACTTCACAGCACTAACCATAGCACATACCCTCCCCAATGTCCATTACCCCACCCCCCTTTCCTGACCCCCTCCCCCCCGCAACCCTCAGTTTGTTTTGTGAGATTAAGAGTCACTTATGGTTTGTCTCCCTCCCAATCC
>PISX010025759.1:0-25521 GCA_004024625.1 Mellivora capensis | reverse complement strand
TTTGACAGACAGAGATTACAAGTAGGCAAGAGAGGCAGGCAGGGAGAGAGAGGAGGAAGCAGGCTCTCCGCGGAGCAGAGAGCCCGATGCGGGGCTCGATCCCAGGACCCTGGGATCATGACCTGAGCCGAAAGCAGAGGTTTTAACCCACTGAGCCACCCAGGCGCCCCCTAGTCCCTTTTTTAAACCAATCTCTTTTTCTCCACTCCCAACACATAACTTCTGCCACTATCAGGTAGGTATCACTAACTCTAACACAAACTATATTTGACCACAAAAACAAGAACTCTGTTTAGACAGGATGAGGGAAAACATCAAGTCTCATCAAGTCTCACATTTTAGTACAAGTGTGCTTCCCAAAAGAGAACATATACAGTGATAAAGAGCCTTCACAGTTTTCTCTGAACCAACCTTATGCCTTCCACGAAAGACATTTGCAGTAGCTCCTTGGCCTAAAATATCAGATAAAAGCCACAGATGATTAGAAGTGCTCTGCATCTCGGCTTGGTCAGGAGTTCTTGTTAAACTAAGAGAGAAGAAAAAAAAGTGCATGTTGTTTTAAGGGAACAACACATTTAAGGAACAAATGTTAGCTATTTTTAGGCTCCAGTAAGATCATCACTTAGTTATTGCTAAACTGAAAAGTGCAGTCTAATGTAAAAATCTAAGCTTCCAACAATATTAAAGACTAAAATGCCGTGTGGGCTCTGAAAAAAACATTAGCCAATGACTTCTTATATACTCACTTTAACTCACTTATCCCAGGGCAACATAAAATATCTATTTCCCTTCTAATTTCATCTTTCTCAGGAGGGTGATACTGGCCACTTATCTCCTTCAAATGTTTTGAAAGATTAGTCAGTGATGAATTATAAGGTGTTTTAAAGTCATAACATAAAATATAACAGAAGTATAGAAAAGAATTACTTTGTTTCTTTAAGGGCAGGGCTACACTAATGAAAACAACTGTTGCCATGGTATAACATTTCCATAAGGTAAAATTTCATCTGCGTGGTGCCTGACAATCATAATGGAAAGGTGCAAGAGTTTTTATTCTTGAAAGGTTGCTAACTCTTGTGAAATTAAGGATAATCTGTCCAATCTTCAAGTATATAAATATACACATATTAGGTGTATATTACCAAAGTCTTAAAAAATAAGCAAGTGGATACTATTATGTATTAAGTAAAATCTCTGTATCTTCTGCTCAATTTTGCTAAATCTAAAACTGCTCTAAAAAATAAAGTTGATTAAAAAAAAAAAAAGCATCACCCCTACCTAGCCTTCTCCTTTAATAACTGGAAAACTCCATCACTACAAGGATATTAAAAATACTCGAGCTCCATGTTGGAATAAAAATTAGTAGCATAAACAATATTCTCACCATGCCACATTAAATCTGCTATAATATCAGATCAAATCAGATCCTGATATCCCTCTGTAGTTCATTAGAACAGACTAGGTATTCAGTGATGAATTAATGATTACCAATATTCCAAGAAGGATTAGAAACATAAAGAACGGTCCATTTTCAATAATCTTATGTATTAAGATATATAATCTTTACCACCCACCTAATTTAGATAAGGAATGTTATCTAAACAGCAACTTATTGGAAATAAGCAATGAAAATAAGCAATTTTCACAAGGAATACACATCTGTCAGCTGAGGTTAATAATATCAACTATCTTTTCAGTATTTTCAAATATTTTTCAATAATGAAAAACCTTCCCTAATTACTGTAACTGTGCTGAGATAACTGTAAATGTAAAATAGTGTAGTCAGGTACCCACACGTACCTAGTGAATAATACATAAGCACTTTTATCAGCTAAGATATCTATCTGCTCTCTATATGAAGATTTAAGACTAGTTTCACAATGATGAGGGGAAATGTCTTTTGAAACTATCTTCCAATAAACCCACAATAACAACAAGCTAAAACATGACTCAGCGCATCCACAAGGTGTTTGCTTTTTAAATCTTCCCCAAATTTTGATACACTATAGGCAGGCACTCAACAAGTATGTTGCTAGTGCCTGCCTTAAGCCTACTTCCTCATACTGTCCAAAACGAAAGCTACCATTTGTCTATGGATGAAAACAAGTTTGATGACAGGCATCTGGACAAAGTTCAAGGATTTCCAAACTCTACCACTATGTTAGTAATTCAGCGTTCTAGAGTGAAAAAAGTGGGTCTTTGGTTAGGCACTGGACAGTTAACGGGTAGACCTTGTTTTGAAGCCATCTACTGAAAATACCTGGGAAACGGACTGGAAGATAAACCCGTAAGCAACTTCCCAAAGGACATGTTTGGGAATTCACATTATATGTGTGTATAATAACAGACGTCTTCTGCTTCCAGCTTCCGGTTAGTCAATCCCCGCCGTTACCATCACTAAAACCCTAACGAAACGTCTCTTGGATCATCTGTAAAATCAAACCATTTGGACACTGGTGTTCGTGTCAACGCTCATAAAGGGGTAGAAAGCTGTCAAACTCTTAAAAAAAGGGGGAATCCCCGTCTCTCCGGGGCGGCCAGGCCCCATACCCGGTAATGAGCACCACCTCTTTCTTCGTGCCCAACGTCGCTGAACGCTGACCCGGGAGGGCCCAGGTCAGAGGGCCGCCCAGGGGGGCGAGAAGTAGAGGTGGAAGGGACCGGGCCCGCACGACCATTCTACCGGATTTCGGACGCCCCAAACACCCGGCGGGTAGGCGTCCACCCAGCCAAGGTCCCGGCAGGGCTCGGCCTCCGGTCGTGCTGGGCTTCCCGGGTCGCCCGCCCCGCCCCCGCTCTGACTCAGCATCCCAATTTCCCACAGAGGGCTGGAGCGCTCTGAGCCGGCCCCTGCGGGCCTCCCTGCCCGTGCCCCGCGCGGCTCGGCCCCGCTGCCCGCAGAGCCCCACTTACCGCACCCGGTGTCCGTCGCACAATCTCCAGCGGGCTCCCGCGGCCTCCGTGAGCCTCGGGACACTTCCGGCTTCGCGAGCCCTGGCCGGGGGCCACGTGACCGACGGCCGGCGCGCGCCGGTGCGCGTGCGCACGTCCGCCGGACCGGCCTTGGCCTCCGCCGCCTACCCTGCGGCCAGGGCTGGTGGGGCTGCTGGTTCTCCGTAGCGAGGGGCGGGGAGACTGGGGGTTGCCTGGAGTCGGAACTGGTCCACACCCTCTGCCTGCCCCTCCCTCACCCTAAGGGTGAAGCTCGGGATTCCTGCGCAGTGAGCAGTTTCGGATTCCCAGAACTGCAAATCCCGCCCGGTCCTCGAGAGCCACCGACAGAGCGCGGCGTGCGGTGACAGTGGGGAAGACAGACATTGAACTGATTGCAAACATTCTAATAGTCACAGGTGTGCAGAATGCTGGACACGTGCGAAGCTGTCCCTGGGGAGTAACATAGTCTGGACGGATAGATCTGAAAGTGTTTTAAAGGCTGTGTTGGCTGCAGTGGAGTCCCATGATCGCCTCAGAATAATCCAGATGTGAAATTCTTAATGTAAATAAACTCATTTAATTCCTTATTTACTTTTTTTTTTTTTCGTTGAGTGAGGAAGTCAGGAATGAAAGTTGTCTTAACTCCCTCTTTACACGGTATTTGGAAAATGGCAATATTGGAGAACTTGACTGAAATCAGGTCCTGAATACTCGTGCCTCCAGGATCTCAAGCAGCTCTTCTCTAGAGTGATCCCTTCTGCCCACTGACTGCACTGCAGCCTTTCTCAACATAGGGAGAGGTCAGAGAGACTCCGGCTGATTCAGGGCTAAACTGACCAGGAAGGAGCACCTGGGTGGCTCAGTGGGTTAGGCCTCTGTCTTCAGCTCAGGTCATGATCCCGGGGTCCTGGAATCGAGCCCCACATTGGGCTCTCTGCTCAGCAGTGAGCCTGCTTCCTCCTCTCTCTCTGCCTACTTGTGATCTCTGTCAAATAAATAAATAAAATCTTTTAAAAAAAGACTGACCAGGAAGAATTCTTCCCAGTTGAGAACTACAGAACCAGGAATGAAATAGGAAACCAGGGGCTTTTGAATGGAACACATCTGGGTTTGCAGTCCCAACTCTCCCCACCAAATACTGACTCTAAGCAAGTCCCCCCGCCCCATAACATAAGTCTGTTATGTTCCTTGCACAATGGAGATAACAAAAGTCCACAGTAATGCATTGTTATAAAGGAAGTTACTTTATTAGACTTTTAAGCAATGTTAAAATGAACCATTTAATTAACAAATGTTAGATGGAACCATTCTAACAACAAATCTATTTACTGCTTACAATTCCAACCAATTTCAGTTCTGTATCTAACACCAAGAAGGGGACCTGTCCAGGTTCCTTAAAACAGTAAGACCTACAGCTCAAAAGTTTTATGGGAGAAAATGTAATTAGCTGAGCCAAAGGCCTTGATTCACATATTTACCAAATTATTTATCGCTGAAATACCACAGGTATTTTCTTAAAGGTAGAGCTGTTTCTGAACCAATTAACATTAACATTTAAGACTTTAACCTGTTAGGCACATAACTAGACCAGGCATCTTAAAACCCTTGTTGCTCCAGTCAAGCCACACAAATCTGTCTTTGCCTTAGTGACCTCACCTTTCAAGAGGTGAGATTCACTCTTGTGACAATTATTTGGGGGCTTATTTTTGGAAACTAAATACAAGTAAGTAATTCATGAGGAAGCAGAATTTCCTAATGCTATGGTACTCCCTAAAAAAAGTGCTCTGGGTAACTTCAGGGAAAGATGGGTATTATACATGACTATAGAACATGAAGTTTATCTTCTACTGCAGACTCTTAATTTCCATGTCTTGTTTTCTCTTGATCCTGAACATACACAAATCTTTTGAAGGGCTTTAAACAGGGAAAAAGGAGGCATCATCTTTACATATATGGAATAGTACAGTGATCATAGCTAATATGAAGCCTTCGTGCCCAGGTAGTATAAGAAGCTATTCATACTTAAATTCTTGGTTGTGAGGTAGCTACCATTATCTCCCCCATTTTACAGATGTGGAAATGGATATGGAGAAGTTATTTAAATTACTTAAACTTTTTAAAACCAGTGACTAGTAGAACTGTTATTTGAACCTATTTAAATCTGCAACCTGTCTTAGCTCTTAAGCACTATGCTGACTTGTTAGTATACTTTGAAAAATTAGTGCTATTGCACTAGATGCCATGATCTTTCCTACAGTACAAGAAAGCTTATCAATGGAACACTCAAGTTTTCACATACCAATTTTAATTTCTTTAGAAAGAGAGCACTTGTGAGCGGGTGGGGGGTGAGGGAGAGGGAGAAAGAATCTTAAGCAGGTTCCACACTTAGCACAGAGCCTGACGTGAGACTCGATCCCATGACCCTGAGATCATAACCTGGGCTGAAATCAAGAGTAGGATGCTTAACTGACTGAACTACCCAGGTATCCTCCCCTCTTTTTTTTTTAAGAGAGAATTTTTTTTTTTTAAAGATTTTATTTATTTGTCAGAGAGAGAGAGAGAGAGAGAGAGCGAGAGAGCACAGGCAGACAGAGTGACAGGCAGAGGCAGAGGGAGAAGCAGGCTCCCTGCCAAGCAAGGAGCCTGATGTGGGACTCGATCCCAGGACGCTGGGATCATGACCTGAGCCGAAGGCAGCCGCTTAACCGACTGAGCCACCCAGGCGTCCCGAGAGAATTTATATTTTAAAAGTAAGATCTATGGGGGTGCCTGGGTGGCTCAAGTCATGATCTCAGGGTTCTGGGATCTGGCTCCATATCAGGCTAGCACTCAGCAGGGTCTGCTTGTCCCTCTCCGCTGCCTCCCCCTGCTCATGCTTTTAGATAAATAAAATCTTAAAAAACACACACACACACAAAAGTAGGCTCTATGCCCAACATGGGGTTAAACTCATGACCCTGAGATCAAGAGTCCTATGCTTTACCCAACTGAGCCAGCTAGGTCCCCCTCACTTACTATTCTTAAAAACATTTTTATTTAAGTATAATACACATTTCATCCATCTTTTTTTTTAAAGTTAATTTAGTTTAACAGTTAATTTAGTTTAGTACTTTTATTCTACAATGTAAGAAAAATGTTTAAAATCACTGTTGCAATTAATGCCAAAAAAGATTTATGTGTATAATTTAGAATAGTTTTAGGGAGTTTATAGACCACTGAAGCCATCATGAAAACTTTAGGGAGGGAAACCAAAGGTTAAAAGGACTAAAGGTTAAAAAACAAAACAAAACAAAACAAAAAACAACCCTCACCTAAAATCTTGAGCTTGTAAAATTTAAACTTAAATGACTGTAGTAATCGTTCTTTCTTTGAATTCAGTTAACATATATTATTTGTTTCACAGGTACAGGTCTGTGATTCATCAGTCTTTATAATATCCAGGGCTCATTACAACACATACTCTCCCCAATGACTGTAGTAATTTAATTCTGCTGCTCAGTTTATCCCTCCTTTCTTAATTTCCTAATACTACTATTATTTTCCTCTTGCTTTCTTGCAGGGTCATGAATAAAAATGGGGAGAAGTACTTCTGGTAACTAAATGGGCACCTACTTGTAAGGATCATTAACTCATAGGTACAGTGTCCCAAGTAAATCCAATAAAAGAGGGGAAAATTGGATTTTAAATTCTAGTAATAGATTGAAATAGGCTTTTTAAAGCATTTTAAAAAGAATCTGAGAGAATTAAGCTCCATGTAACCTTTTGGGAGCATAGATAAATCATCTATAAGCTTATATGTGCAATTCTTTAAATGAGAAATCAGAAAGAGATGAGAAAATAAAACTAAAGTACTTATAATAATGCCAAAAAAGACTTGGTAGATTTCACTACATAAAATTTATTTTTACTTTTTTTTATAAAAAGTGTATAACACCGGTACCTACTCTTAAATCAGTTAATTTATGAAACCATTCTCTTCTGTAGAACCCACATTGGCATCGAAATAGTTTAAAGAAATGTAATGGCTATCTACGAAAAATTAGTTTTGATTTGTTATATTCCCCCATATTTTGAGACAGCCCACATAAAAGAAAATTAAAATTTTCAAACATTTTATATTTAGCAATTGAAAAAAAAAAGTACACTGTTTTCCTGCTATGGTCTTTATAAATGATTTAACGTTTCAAGTAAAAAAAAAAAAGGTACTAGAATAACCATGCTGTATCTTTTAACAGCATTTTTATATAGAACAATTTGAACTGGCATGCAAGCAACTTCTCTTGTTGTCACATACCTATATTCAGAGAAAATTACACCCATTTTACAGAGAAATCCCAATACATATACTGCAATAAGCTTAAAGCAATGTTAAAAAGACCAGTGTGAATGGCACACAAAACTGCTTCCTTATAAATCAACTGGAATTCCTGATCATAAAGTAGGCACAGGGAGATCCAGTTCTTAGGGCTTTGCTCTCTGGAAGAATACCTGTAAATAAAATATTAGTACAATTAGTACTGATGTCAGAAGATGTCACCTTTTACCTGAAGAATGGCTCCAAGTCAGTAAGTGCTAGTCATCCTTTTGTAAAACAAAATCAGTATTTAGAACATTTCACATACTGCATAAATCCACACATGGCACAGACCTGTACCCCTGCAGCAAATAACACATTATATGTTTTGTTTTTTTAAAAAAATATTTTATTTATTTGACAGAGATCACAACTAGGTAGAGAAGCAGGCAGAGAGAGAGAGGAGGAAGCAGGCTTCCTGCGGAGCAGAGAGCCCCATGCGGGGCTCGATCCAAGGACCCTGGGATCATGACCTGAGCTGAAGGCAGAGGCTTTAATCCACTGAGCCACTCAGGTGCCCCCACATTATATGTTAATTTAAAAAAAAATCCACAGATGGTACAAGAACTTCCTTTTCTATACAATTTGATCAAATCTAGAGATAACTTATGTTGACATAGTTGGGAAACTAGTGAAAATATGGTTATTAACGCTAATGCGAGAACTCAAGTGGTCAGAGGAAAACATGCTCTTTATACCTTTTACTGATTGGCACACAGTCATAGCTAATAGAGGCCAATTAAATTTTGAGAAAGAAACAAACCAAAGCTAAAGATAGCAGCTGTTATCCCTTAAGGAATTTACTATTTATTTGATTATAAAGATTTTTTTTAAATTCACCTGACAGAGGTCACAAGTAGACAGAGAGGCAGGCAAAGAGGGGGGGGAAGCAGGCTTCCCGCTGAGCAGAGAGCCCAATGCAGGGCTTGATCTCACGACCCCGGGATCATGACTCAAGTCGAAGGCAGAGGCTTTAACTCACTGAGCCACCCAGGTGCCCCTTTATTTGATTATAAAAAAATACTTGCAATTCAACATTTGAGACTATGAATGAACAGGCTAGAGGTTGTGCTGGTGACTGGTCCAATATTACATACTACCTTCCACAGTTAGGTACATTTTTTTTTTTTTTAAAGATTTTATTTATTTGAGAGAGAGGCAGTGAGAGAGAGCATGAGCGAGGAGAAGGTCAGAGGGAGAAGCAGACTCCCGTGGAGCTGGGAGCCTGATGCGGGACTCGATCCCGGGACTCTGGGATCATGACCTGAGCCGAAGGCAGTCGTCCAACCAACTGAGCCACCCAGGCGTCCCTAGGTACATTTTTTTTTTCTTCAAATACAGATTTTATTTTTAAGTAATCTCTGCATTCAATGTGGGGCATGAACTCATGATCCTGAGAGTAAGCCAGCCAGGAGCCCACATAGTTAGGTATATGTTAAGTGAGCACTAGAAAGACTACTGGCTGTAAACTCACGAAGGACTGTATTCATCATTGTATCCTTAGCACCTAACAGATCAGGCATTTATTTAACAAATAATCTGTTGACTAAGTGAAGAGAGGAATGATCACTACAGGAGCAAAACAAGGCCTCACAAAGAGGCCATGCTTGAGGCAAGCCTAAAGAATGGGTAGAATTCATAAAGGAGGAGGGTAGCTAATAAGGCAGAATTTTTGAAGAACAGCAAAGACCATTCCAGCAAGAGAAATCAGAAAGGTGGTCTAATACCAGAAACAGGAAACAACTACAAAAAAAACCCCTGAATATCAAACTAAGAAACATGAGTTTATTTTTAATCAACAGTATAGGTTTATGAAGAGTATAAGGGGAATGAATTTTAGAGGACTATTCAGGATTTTCCAACAGCTCATCTTGGCTACAAGGGAAGGATATGGGCACGAGAGAACCTAACTCCACACCAGAGCAGCAGCAGTGGAGACAGAGAGCAAGTTCAGAGTGAGAAGGAGAGAGTCAGCAAGATCTAAGGATCGATCTAAAGAGAGTAGGCACAAAAAAATGGAACTTCACTTTCCCAAAAACAAGAATAGTGCTATCCTGGAGATAATGTTCCCACTGAAAAAAAAGCTGGGCTTGGGAGGAAGACTTTATAAATGCAGCTGGATGAATTACTATGTTTGGAGCACAAGCCTGAAACACTGTACCTGGATTGGCTGTTACAGATCCCTTTAATAGAAAGTTACAATTTTTGTGAGTCCTTTCAGCAGCTGGATCAGTTGTATAACAGAGGTCACCTCCACAGGCACTTTGCTTTTATAGGGAATGGCAGTGGGGAGGGTTCCCAATCTTAAACAGTAACTTCTAATCTTCTATCTCACAAACTCCCATCAGTTTAAGCTGACAAACTACTACCAGGGAAAAAATGGACAAGGACAGATGTTACAGAAGCAAAGTTAAGGACAATACACACTTACTTCCTCAGGAAAGGCCCTGACTTATCAATTTTACTGAGTGCCTTAGACAAAAGAACCAGGTGGTTATTCATCAAGTCACCTGCTACCAATATATTTAGCATAGTGTCTTGTCCCAAATTTGTTGAGTGAGGGTAACACAAACAGTTCTTCATCTTGTCACTCTGCAATTTTATTTCCAAAACAAGAGCTCTTTATCGGCAAGGAAAATAACTCATATGGTTATCTGCAGCAGTTAGCACAGTACCTGTTACATAAAAAGCCATCATGGAGTAATGAATGACTATCTAGGTGAGAGCAAGACAGTTCTGCCTCACGGATTTAAATTGTAAATTTGAATACCTGGAGAGGTTTTATTTTATTTATTTACTGATTGATTGATTTTACTTATTTATTTGACAGAGAGCACAAGTAGGCAGAGAGCCAGGCAGCCCAATGCAGGGCTTCATCCCAGCACCCTGGGACCATGACCTGAGTTGGATGCAGACCCTCAACCGACTGAACCACCCAGGCACCCCAACCCAAAGAGGTTTTTTTTTTTTTTTTAATTCACTCAATTTATGGGGCGCCTGGGTAGTTCAGTTGGTTAAGCATCCAACTCTTGGTTTTGGCTCAGGTCATGATTTCAGGGTTGTGAGATCAAGTCTGGATCAGGCTCCATGCTGAGTGCAGAGTCTGCTGAAGATTCTTTCCCTTCCTTTACCCTCCCACTCTGCTCCTTCCCCATGTGCTATCTCTCAAATAAATATTTAAAATAAAAAATCTGTTCAATTTATGAATGTAAAAAGAGCCTTGACTGCTCAATCTGAGGATTCTTTCTGTCCATTTTACAAATCAGAAGTTTCAAAAACAGGATATAACCAAGTAACTCATACTTCTGTTTTTATATTTTTAGTTTCTTTCTTTCAACTCAATATGGGCACATGTTCTCTCTCTCTCTCTTTTTTTTAAGATTTTATTTATTTATTTGACACAGGGAGAGAGATCACAAGTAAGCAGAGAGGCAGTTAGAGAGAGGGGGGGAAGCAGGCTCCCTGCTGAGCAGAAAGCCAGATGCGGGGCTCGAATCCAGGACCCTGGCATCATGACCTGAGCCGAAGGCAGACGCTCAATGACTGAGCCACCCAGGCACCCTAGGCATATGTTCTTAAACATTATTTGCTGTCTCAATTCTGTACTTCCTACTTAATTACATTACAAACTGTAAAAGAAAATTGACTGGCATTTTCATAGTATGTTCAAGCATGTACACAGTATGCTTACCTCACCTTTTATGATCTCTTCTAAGAACTCAGTTGAAAGGGGCTTTATAGAAAACTCTAACATATAACATTTAAAACTACAGATTTTTATAAGCAGGTTTTAGAAGACATCCCCAAATAAGTAATGATTGGTAAGGCCAAGTATGACACAGTATCCTGTAATACGTATTCTCTCTCCTCTCTAAAATATTACCTGATGGTATGAAGATATATAAGTCTTCCAAATACTTACCTTTAAGTAATTTTTAAAAACTTTAGCATCAGGCTGTTGAAGCGCTTGACAAAACTCCTGAGGGGTCGAGATAGGAGGAGAGAAAGAGAATGAATCTAATTGTATTAAATTCACTGTAATTCAAATCCAGTTTTCTTTTTTCAATTGTGTTTAAAAAACAAACATATAACTGAACATCTTAATCACTTTTTTTAAGGATCAAAAAAAAAATAATATTTTATTTATTTATTTATTTGACACAGAGAGAGAAATCACAAATAGGCAGAAAGGCAGGCAGAGAGAGAGGAGGAAGCGGGCTCCCTGCTGAGCAGAAAGCCAGATGCCGGGATCCTGAGATCATGACCTGAGCCGGAGGCAGAGGCTTAACCCACTGAGCCACCCAGGTGTCCCTTAACCACTGTTTTTGTATGTATAGTATACCAGTATTAACTACATACATAGTGTTGTGCAACAGACCTTTAGAACTTTTCACCTTGTAAAACTGCAACTATACTCATTGACCATCAATTCCCCCTCCCCCCGCAAACCCCTGGCCACCACCATTCTACTTTCTGTTCCGAAGGGTTGGACTACTTTAGATATTCCATTTAGGTGGAATTACACAATATTTCTCTTTCCGTGACTGGCTTATTTCATTTAGCATAATGTCCTCAATGTTCATTCATGTTGTAGCACGTGAGAAGATGTCTTTTAAGGCTGAATGATATTCCATTGTATGTATATACTACATTTTACTTACCCATTTATCTGTCAAAAGGCATTTAAGTTGCTTTAAAATCTACAGTAGTAGTATGATAACTTATCAAAGTCAACTAGAACAGCTCCTCACCAAAAAAGGTTCTATGGCATTTTCAAATGTAATACTTGTCAGATATAGGTTGCTTTCACTTTTGAGAGCATGCCTTTCCTAAACAAGGTTTACTCATGCCTGAGAAGGAAGAACGGAACAAAAACTACATTGCTCTGACTGTTCTCACCTAGTAAGAGTGGTAACTGAGCAGAGCTTGACCAAAAGAAAAAGAGGTTAAGTCTCTCTAACAGAATACTGCTAACGGTGTTGTGAGAAGGCATACGAAAAAAGAAAAACTGGGGATGCTTATTTTTTATAATCAGACTATTAGACAGAAATATAATTTTGCTTAACATTCTGGTGTATTTCTAATTTTGATGGGCATTAAGATCATTGAGTAATTAGCAAGTTATTGCTTTCATTAAAACATTACCTTCCTTATGTAACAAGTAATAGCTGAGGAAACTCATTAATACCTTCAAAGATGGTATGTCACAAAATAAGAGATCAGGAATTCATTAAAAATGAGTTTTATGATCAATCTTATCTATCCTATTTTTCATTCAATTTTTTCATTATCTTTCAAAAAATAGCATAAAAACTTTTTAAAAACACGGTGAAGAAACAATTCTTAGAATCTGATAAAGAGATTTGTAATCAAAACTTTGTACTGTTGGACAAGTCTAGGTAACTATATGCCAAGAAAAATCACCGAATGCCATTAAAAAAATTACTCTGCAATAGTGTAAAAATGTAAGATTGCTTTCCAGAAAGTTCATAATATAGTTTGTTTTACAAAGTAAGCACTGATAAGCTTTGCATATGTAAAATAAACTAGCACCAATCTTCACAATAGGTTTGTGTGTTATAGTGCCCTTTGGCAATCTGGGGAGCCTACTGGACTCTTTATAGAACACTTTTTAAAATTTAAATATAATTTAGGGGCGCCTGAGTGGCTCAGTGGGTTAAGCCTCTGCCTTCAGCTCAGGTCATGATCTCAGGGTTCTGGGATCGAGTCCTGCATCGGGCTATCTGCTAGGCAGGGAACCTGCTTCCTCCCCACCACCCTCTCTGCCTGCCTCTCTGCCTACTTGTGATCTCTCTCTGTCAAATAAATAAAATCTTTAAAAAAAAATTTATAGTTTACGATATATGGGATTAAAAAAGAAACTCTGGTTATCAAAATGGTTATTAAAAATTTTTGATATGTGCTGGAATAATACGATTACTAACTGACTCGGATAGCAAGGTCTAGTGGTATATCTTCAGAACTCATAAGTTCAATATACTGAAGTATAAATAGTATTGTGAGATTCCTAGAACAACTAATGTGACACAAAAACAGCTGTGATTTCTACTGGTGACAAAGTCACAGGCAATGTGAATGCTACTGTGATTTGTGATTTGTCACCTACACAATGGTAGGAAAATAAACTTTTGGTTAAAGGTTAGTAAAAATGTAATTTTCTCCCATTCAATTTCATGTACCCCTGAAGTTTGAACTCTGTGATCCTGTAAATAATGAAACACCAAGCTGAATGCAGTTTAACTTTCTTTTTAAAAAAAATTTTTTAAAGGTTTTATTTATTCATTTGACAGAGAGAGAGAGCACAAGTAGGCAGAGAGACAGGCAGAGAGGGGGGAAGCAGGCTCCCCGCTGAGCAGAGAGCCCGATGTAGGGATTGATCCCAGGACCCCGAGACTATGACCTGAGCTGAAGGCAGAGGCTCAACCTACTGAGCCACCCAGGTGCCCCACAGTTTAACTTTCTTGAATCAATTATTTAGGTTGAACTACATAGTCTTATTTCTTTAATTGAATTAAGAGGCATGTCTGCTCTGACAGCTCTTACCTGAATTATTTCTGGAGCTACTTGCAAGGAAGGCAGATATTCTTGTTGAAGATACTGAACACATTCTGGGCCCTGAAAACCAAAAGATAATTATAACTGAATTATCTTGATATTAATGATGCATAAAAAGAAGTTAGAATGATACATGTATATGTCAAAAACAGTATGGTATTGTGATTAAGAATATAGTCTGGGGGCGCCTGGGTGGCTCAGTGGGTTAAGCGTCTGCCTTTGACTTGGGTCATGATCCTGGGATCCTGGGATGGAGCCCTCCACTGGGCTTCCTGCTCAGAGGGAGCCTGCTTCACCCTCTCCCTCTGCCGCTCCCTCTGCTTGTGCTGTCAAATAAATAGATAAAATCTTATAAAAGAATATAGTCTGGAGTCAGACTGCTTTTGTTTGAGCTTGACTCTGCAAAATTTCTGATAACTTGAGGTTACTTAACCTGAGTCTCAGTTTCCCCATCCGAAAAATGGAATTATGAGGAGTGGATGAGTTAAGGAATATAAAGCTTTTAGAATAGTGTTTAGCATTCACTGCATGTTAATGTCACTTAGCATTATATCTATATTCTTTTTTTTTTTTTTCTGCATTTCACTGCAAAATGCTAGTTATTTCCCCACACCTCGCCCCTTCTCTCTTTTTTAAAGTAAGCCCTACAGCCACTGTGGAGTTTGAACTCACAACCCCAAGATCAAGAGTTGCATGTTCTACTGCCTGAGCCAGCCAGGTGCCTTTCATCTTTTTCTTCAGTGTACTCTCCTATATTTAGTGCCCATGCATTGCCCATCACCTCATATAACCCCACTGTTCTCACTTAAAAATGGAGTGGTGGTGTTGTTTTTTTAAATCAGGAAAAGTAAATGTGTACCTCAAGAGAAAATCAGTCAAATGAATAGATGAGAAAATAGAACCAAGGGAAACATTTTCAAATAGAATATTCTGTTTGATTCAATTCTGTGTGTCTAAATTAGAGCTTCCAAAAACCAGACAAGTATTTCGGAATTACAAATACAATTCTCACTGTTTCTATTCATTCTTCATCCTCCTTGATTTTCCTTTTTTAAAGGATTTTATTTTTAAATAATCTCTACACCCAACATGGGGCTCAAACTCACAATCTCATGATTAAGAGCTACATGCTTCACCATCTAAGCCAGCCAGGTGCCCCCCTCGACTTTCTAGCATCCTCTCTTATGATTCTTTTCTCTTAGCATTCATACCTCTGGTTATACTTCTAGCTTTCTCTTAACTCTTGCTTTAGCCAGGGTTTTTTTCCATTCTGGTCTTAGACAGTCTCATTCGTTCCTACCACTTTGCATTGACTATACACTGTGGACTCCAAAATCAGTATTTAGTTCTAACTGCTTCAGACCCATATTCCAAACTGCTCTCTGAATCTGCTTCAAGCTATCCTCAATTATAACCCTAGTGCCCACTGACTTCCCAACTTTTCATATATGACACAAGGCTTTTTACCACCTAGTCCTATTTTACTTTTTAGCTATGACTTTTACCTCCCTACTTTAGCTAAATAGGATAATTCTATTATTTTTTATCAAAACTCCAAGGCAATGTCTGCTCTGTCTTCATATACCTGCTTAACTTTGCCCAGAATGACAGCTCCTCCTCCTGTCAGTCCAAAGAAGCTACATGTGTCCTAAAGCCTATCAAAAAACGAAACCAAGGGACGCCTGGGTGGCTCAGTTGGTTAAGCGGCTGCCTTCGGCTCAGGTCATGATCCCAGCGTCCTGGGATCGAGTCCCACATCGGGCTCCTTGCTCGGCAGGGAGCCTGCTTCTCCCTCTGCCTCTGCCTGCCACTCTGTCTGCCTGTGCTCGCTCGCTCTCTCTTCCTCTCTCTCTGACAAATAAATTAAAAAAAAAAACCAAAAAACAAAAAACCGAAACCAAGAGATGCCTGGGTGGCTCAGCTGGTTAAGCTGCTGCCTTCGGCTCAGGTCATGATCCCAGGGTCCTAGGATCAAATCGTGCATCAGGCTCCTTGCTCAGCAGTGAGCCTGGTTCTCTCTCTGCCTCTGCCTGCTTGTGTGCTCTCTCTCTCTCTCACAAATAAATAAAGAAAATATTAAAAAAAAAAAAAAACCACAACGAAACTAAGACTACTTCTATCCTCTGGCTTTCTCATATTGCCATCAGAGCCAAATTACTTGCTCATCTTTAGTCTCACAATATTACATTTAATATAGATGTATTAATTTATCTCTATTCAAGTACTTAACCCACTGAGTTATTTACACATTGTGTCCCCTGATTCTAAGTCCTAAAAATATTGGGGGACTTTTAAACTTAATTCATCTTTATACAGCTCCCCTGCTACACCCACCCTGCACCCAGTCCCCACATACTCTTCACCCTACCATACAGCAGGCCTAGAGAAATTACTGCAGAAATGAAAACCCTCCAAATCTGTATCAGAATCAAAAACTCAAGTTCAAATGAGGGAGTGGACTGCATGGAGACTGGTGAATACTTTTTTGAGGGGTAGGGGGAAGCTGCTCTGTGGGAATGCCAGTCCTTTGTTGGCATCCTGGCTTTGAGAAGGTTGGAGACAGGAATTATTCTTTTTAAAAGTATCTGATTTTTATTTTTAAAATTTTATTATTTTCTTAAGTAGCCTCCATGCCCAACAGGAGGCTCAAACTCACAATCCTGAAATCGGGAGCTGCATGCTCCACTGAGTGAGCCAGGCAGGCATCTCAGTACCTGATTTTTAAATGTTCACAATCAATTCACGTTACTAAAATATATTGTACCAGGTAAACAAGTCACCAACTGGATTTAGCCCAGAATCACTTAAAATTGTACAAACGATTAGACTGACAAGGAGAACAAAACATTCTGAAGTAGTGAAGAACTCTATCCATTTATAATACTTGAGAATTTGGAGAAATCTGGCTGTGAAAAGCCAACTAAGTCATGAAACCTGGATCTTTTTACAATTTTTCACACTTGCCAAACCAAAACAAACATACATTTTAAACTTCTTGTTACCTAAAACATAAAGGATAGTAATAGATACTGTTACTTTCATTCAACCTCTTCCTCACCTTCAAAAAAGAACTAAATCAACTTTTACAAAAGATATAGTAGAAAAACAAGTCAAACACAATTAAAACCATAACAAATCTCCATGTATGATGAAAACAAAGGGGCACATAACGCAAGGCTTACCCGTTTGAGATGAATTGTTTTCAATGTCACCGCACACTCAGATAAAGCCTATGAAAAACAAGTATGAGTATTTTAATACACTTCATTTTTGGTTACTGATCCCACTTGGCTCTTTATTTCCCTGGCCACTGCTCATTAACAATTACTCCCAAATAAGGGACAGAGGAAGGAAAGTGACAGGAATATGGAATAATTGAGTTGGATAAAAAAGGAAAAAAAATTTTAAAATGCTGTCTTAATGCATAGCGTATCAAATCATAAAATCTAGGTTTTACTAGGTTTTGGGGAAATGAGGAATGGATTCTGCCTGACATCAGTATTCTGAAAATGAGATCTAGGGAAACTACTGTCCAAGCAAAAGAAAGTTACTCTTAATGGTTAGGAAAAAAACCATTGTGCACAAGGTTTAAAATGAAAGTAGTAGAAAACTAACAACTCAATCAAGTTTTAATAAGTGTTTACAACGTGTACACTTTCACAGTCCTAGAAAAAGAGGAGTTGGAGGCTGTTAAAGTTGAAGGAGCTGGATTTTACATATGAAACTTTAGTATCAGGATTCAGTAAGAATATGCAAAAAGTTGAGAAAATATAAACCTTTTAAAAATGAATCCTAATTTGAAATTAATTAAAAATAATGGCAATGAGTCTAATATAGTCAGCCTGGCATTAAAGAAATTGTGAGTTAGAATACACAAGATGTACACAAGGTAAACAAAGATTCTTAGGTGCTTACCAATACTGTTTGTGCATCTGCCAGGTCAAAGGTTTGTTTTAAAGGTGCTAGGAAACATGCGGGGACAATGTGCTTATAAACAAAATCAGCAAATCCCACTGGTCCATCTTTACCTCCTGTCAAGAGAATTCAAATTTTCATCTTGTATAAAAAGAAAGTCAATTAGTTATCACTGGGGACAGTTAACTCCCAGCTCCTGTCTATGTTAGAGCCAGGGTTCCATTTCATCTCTAAGGGTCTTAAGAAACAGGTTGTGGAATGAAGTTTTTTGTTTTTTTATTTTTTTAAAACCTCTTACCCCAGAGTTCTACCAACTTGGAGAGGATGATAAAACAAGTTTTCTGTGCAATTGGATCTGGATATTCAACTGCTCCTTGGATAACAGTCACCAGCACTCGTTCTACATTCTCTGCACCTGAAGAGAAATAAAAATTTGAGTTTAATCTTAAAATTTATTTGAGAGAGAGAGAGAGAGCACGAGTGAGGTTAGAGAAAGAATCTTCCAGTAGACTCCCCACTGAGCAGGGAACCTGACATGGGGATCCATCCCACAACCCTGACATCATGACCTGGGCTGAAACCAAGAGTCCGACACTTAACGGACTGACTGAGATACCAGGCACCCTAAGCTTAATTTTAAAAAGAACCTAGAAAGGCAACCTGAAGCCCTCTGTTGTTTCTTTTCTTGTAAAAGATTTTATTTATTTATTTGAGAGAGAGAGAGAAATGGAGTAGGGGCAGGGCAGAGGCAGAAGCAGACTCCCTTCTGAGCAGGGAGCCCAATAGGAGGCCCAACCCCGGGACTCTAGGATCATAGAAGCTTAACTGACTGAGCCACCCAGGCAGTCCTCGTTGTTTCTTTTAATTTTTATTTTTGGGTAATTTAATTAGTTTTTATTTTTATTTTTAAATTTTTAAAAATTTATATTTTAGGTGGTTAACACATAGTGCAATACTGGTTTCTAGAGTAGAATACAGTGATTCATCAACACACATACATACATACAACACTGAGTACTCATAACGTTCCTTCCTTAATCTCCCACGTAACCCATCCCCCACCCACCTCCCTCCATCAACTTTGTTTGTAATCTATAGTTGAGTCTTTTATAGCTTGTTTTGCTCTCTCCTTTCTTTTCCCCATTCCCATGTTCATGTTTTCTTTCTTAAATTTCACAAGAGTAAGATCATATAGTATTTGTCTTTTTCTGACTTACTTTACTTTTGGCATAACACACTCTAGCTCCCACCCATGTCGTTGCAAAGAGCAAGATTTCATTTTTTGATAGCTAATATTCCATTGTATTTATCTGCCACATCTTTATCCCTTCATCAGTCCATGGACATTTGGGCTCTTTCCATAGTTTGGCTACTTTTTTTTTTTTTAAAGATTTTATTTGAGAGAGAGGCAGTGAGAGAGCATGAGCAAGGAGAAGGTCAGAGGGAGAAGCAGACTCCCCGTGGAGCTGGGAGCCCGATGTGGGACTCGATCCCGGGTCTCCGGGATCATGACCTGAGCCGACGGCAGTCGTCCAACCAACTGAGCCACCCAGGTATCCCAGACTTTTTTTTTTTTTTTAAGATTTATTTATTTGACAGAGATCACAAGTAGGCAGAGGCAGAGAGAGAGAGGAGGAAGCAGGCTCCCCGCTGAGCAGACAGCAGGACACGGGGCTTGATCCCAGGACCCTGGGATCATGACCTAAGCCGAAGGCAGAGGCCTTAACACACTGAGCCAACCAGGCGCCCCTTGGCTACTGTTAATAATGATGCTATAAACATCCAGGTGCACATATCCCTTCAAATCTGTATTTCTGTATCCTCTGGGTAAATACCTAGTAGTGCAATTGTTGGGTCGTAGGGTAGTTCTATTTTTAACTTGTTGAGGAACTTCCATACTCTTCTCCAGAATGGCTGCACGTTAACATTCCCACTAATAGTGCAAGAGTGTTTCCTTTTCTCCACATCCTTGCCAACATCTATTGTTTCTTGGGTTAATTTTAGCCATCCTGACAGGTGTGAAATGGTATCTCATCTGGTTTTGATTTGCATTTCATGATGATGAGAGATGTCGGGCAGCTTTTCATGTGTCTGTTTGCCATCTTGATGTCATTTTTACAACAGTGTCTCTTCATGTCTTCCGCCCACTTCTAAACTGGGTTATTTGTTCTGGGTGTTGAGCTTGATAAGTTCTTTATAGATTTTGAATACTATCTCTTTATCTGAGAAAACATTTGCTAGTATCTTCTCCTATTCTGTCAG
Source organism: Mellivora capensis (assembly GCA_004024625.1). Classification (NCBI taxonomy): domain Eukaryota; kingdom Metazoa; phylum Chordata; class Mammalia; order Carnivora; family Mustelidae; genus Mellivora; species Mellivora capensis. The sequence continues at coordinate 5,480 of PISX010025759.1, read as the reverse complement.
TTGTCTTTTGGTTTTGTTGACTATTTCCTTTTGCTGTGCAGAAGCTTTTTATCTTGATGAAGATCCTTTTGTTTCCTTGCCTGTGGTGATGTGTCTCGTAAGGAGTGGCTACAGCTGAGGTTAAAGAGGTTTCTGCCTTTGTTCTCCTCTAGGATTTTGATGGTTTCCCATCTCCTATTTGGGTCTTTTATCCATTTTGAACTTACTTTTGTGTATGATGTAGGAAAGTGGTCTACTTTCCTTCTTCTGCATGTGGCTGTCTGGTTTTCCCAACACCGTTTGTTGGAGAGACTTTTTTCCACTGGATATTCTTTCCTGCTTTGTCAAAGATCAGTTGACCATATAGTTATGGGTTCATTTCTGGGGTTTCTATTCTGTTCCATTGATCTAGGTGTCTGTTTTTACGCCAGTACTATACTATCTTGATGACTGCAGTTTTGTAATAGAGCTTAAAATCTGGAATCCTGATACCTCCATCCAGGTTTTTCTTTTTCAGAATTCCTTTGGCTATTCAAGGTCTTTTGTGGTTCCGTATACATTTTAGGATAGTTTTTTCTAACTCTGTGGAAAATACTGGTGGTATTTTGATGGAGATTGCATTAAATGTGTAGATTGCTTTGAGCAATATAGACATTTTAACAGTGTTTATCTTCCAATTCATGAGCATGGAATGCTTTTCCATTTCTTTGTGTCCTCTTCAATTTCTTTCATAAGTGTTTTGTAGTTTTCAGAGTATAGATCTTTTACTTCTTTAGTTAGATTTATTCCTAGGTATCTTATTGTTTTTGATGCAATTGCAAATGGGATCGATTCCTTGATTTCTTTTTCTGCTGCTTTGTATTGGTGTATAGAAATGCAACAGATTTCTACACATTGGTTTTAAATCCTGTGACTTTGCTGAATTCCTGTATAAATTCCAGTAATTATTTGATGGAGTCTTTTGGGTTTTCTACACAGAGTATCATGTTGTCTGCAAATAGTGTAAATTTAACTTCTTCCTTGCCAATCTGGATGCCTTTTACTTATTTATTTTTTTTGGTCATATGATTGCTGAGGCTAAGACTTCCAGGACTATGTTAAAGGTTATCCCTGTCTTGTTCCTGACCATGGGGAAAGGTCTGTTTTTCACCACCAAGGATGATAATAGCTGTGGATCTTTCATAGATGGCCTTATGATGTTGAGGTATGTTACCTTTAACCCTACTTTGTTGAAGGTTTTGTTTTGTTTTTAAAGATTTTATTTATTCAGGGCACCTGGGTGGCTCAGTTGGTTAAGCAACTGCCTTCGGCTTGGGTCATGATTCTGGAGTCCCAGGATCAGGTCCTGCAATGGGCTCCCAGCTCCACGGGGAGTCTGCTTCTCCCTCTGACCTTCTCCCCATCTCATGCTCTCTCCCACTGTCTCTCAAAATAAAATAAATAAAAATCCTTAAAAAAAAATTTTTTTTAATTTAAAAGATTTTATTTATTTATTTGACAGACAGAGATCACAAGTAGGCAGAGAGGCAGACAGAGAGAGAGAGAGAGGGAAGCAGGCTTGCTGAGCAGAGAGCCTGATGCGGGGCTCCATCCCAGGACCCTGAGATCATGACCTGAGCCGAAGGCAGAGGCTTTAACCCACTGAGCCACCCAGGTGCCCCTTAAAAAATTTTTTTATTTATTCATTTGAGAGAGTATAAGCAGGGGGAGAGACAGAGGGAGAAGCAGATTCCTGCTGAGCTGGAAGCCTGACATGGGGCTTGATCCCAGGACCTGAAGATCATGACCCAAGCTGAAGGCAGATGCCCAACCATCTGAGCCAGCCAGGTGCCCCTTGCTGAGGATTTTTATCAGGAAAACATGCTGTATTTTGTCAAATGCTTTCTCTGTGTCTATTGACAGGATCATATAGTTCCTATCCTTTCTTTTATTAATATCATGTATCACACTGATTGACTTACAAATACTGAACACCCCTGCAGCCTAGGAAGAAATCCTACTTGATCATGGTGAATAATTCTTTAAATGTACTGCTGGATTCAATTTACTAGTATTTTATTGAGAACTTCTGCATCCATGTTCATCAGGGATACTGGCTCTATAATTCTCCTTTTTAGTGGGGTCTTTGGTTTTGGAATCAAGGTAGTGCTGGGTTTGTAGAAGTTCTCACTTCATATACTGTAATAAGACGAAACCATTTACAGAATTGATAAGATCCCTCAATTTTTATTAACCTGGATCTTAAATTTTAAGCATAAAACACTGAAAGGTAGTCCCTTGTTATATTGCCCTCTGGATTTCTTACATAGCAAAATTCTCTATGTTGCTCAATACAGTCCCATTTATTTTTCAATTAGCAACAATTGCACCTTGTATAAACCTCATTGGCTACAATATTGCCACTGCACAGAGCTAGTCCCATTTACTTTTAATTTCAAAATGGCAAACTGGCCAGTAAGATTCAACTGTCAGGTCAATGCTCACAAGCTGCCACCATGCTATTTATACCACCAAGGAATCAATTAAAGAATACTGCCCCAGGAAAGAGGGAACTAAATACAAATTATTTTTAAAGTCCTCTACATGAAACTGATTCCCACCTCGATAATAATGAACTGTCACCCCAGGGTCAAACACACAACCACTTTAAAAGTTTGGTATTTACTTCAACTAGCTCTTGCTCATACTGATATACAACAACAACAAGCCCTCAAGCAGATAATTTCAGCGTCCCACCTTGATTTGCTATGACTTCGCTCATTCCACTGCCTGTGACTGTTTGCAGGAAAGCAAAGTAACTCCTTCGCAACATTTGCTTCTCTAAAGCAGCAGACTGGTCATTTTCTTCTGCTGGTCGGAGCAATACCTCAAAAATTGCATGAAGTAGAGGCATGAACATTTGCTGTAAAAATGGAGATACCTGTATCTGAAGATAAAAAACAAAAACTACTATTTCAGAAATGTGAAAAATATTAATACGAAACTTAGAAAAACACATTTTACATAAAGCCTTTATGCAGAGTTTCTATTTAGGATATGTATTTACATAATTCTGTTGGCAAATATCAGTATTAGGACAAAAATCTGTGTTAAGCATATACATTATTTAAATCATCAAAACTGTTAGTTCAACTCATTTCCTACAGTTAAAGAATCAGGTTAAAATAAGGATTCAGGGCGCCTGGGTGGCTCAGTGGGTTAAAGCCTCTGCCTTCGGCTCAGGTCATGATCCCAGGGTCCTGGGATCAAGCCCCGTGTCCGGCTCTCTGCTCAGCACGGAGCCTGCTTCCCTTCCTCTCTCTCTGCCTGCCTCTCTGCCTACTTGTGATCTCTGTCTGTCAAATAAATACATAAAATCTTTAAAAAAAAAAATAAGGATTCAGGGGCACCTGAGTGGCTCAGTCATTAAGCATCTGCCTTTGGCTCAGGTCCTGACCCTAGGGTCCTGGGATGGAATGCCTCATGAGGTTCCCTGCTCAGCAGGAAGCCTGCTTCTTCCTCTCCCCGCTTTGTGTTCGCTTTCTCACTATCTCTCTGTCAAATAAATAAAATCTCAAAAAAAAAAACCCCACAAAACAACAGGGATTCAGATATATTTCACAACTGAATATTGCCATGAGTTATCAAATGAATTCTACTGCTAAATTACATGCAGAATTTATAAGACTGGGCTCTCAAGGCTTTATGTGCCTTGATGCAAATTGTTTAACTTTTGTGTCTCAGTTTCTTCATCTATAAAATACAATGGTTCTCTCTAGGGCTATTAGGAGGATCAAATGAATTAATGTACAAAAAAAAGGCTTAGAACAATTTTGAACAGAAAGCACTACATGTTAGCCATTTTTATTTGCCAGCTTATACTTGGTTTACATTTCCTTGTACAATAAAACTGACTTTAGCACATTGAATTAACTTCAAACTTCTGCTTGGGCACCCAAGGTGCAAGTTTTTATTTACCTCTAGACATTTTAGTACTCAATGGCATTTTCATTTGCTTTTCTAAAATAGCAGACTGTTTCTTCTGCACAGAGCAGATAAGGTTTGTTTTTATTAAAACATCCATTAAGCATGGCCTATGTGTCAGGTAGTGTGTGAGACACTGGAGATGACAACAATATTTATGGTCTATGCCCTCAAGTGACTTCTATTAAAAATCAGAACAAAACAAAAATGTATCGAAAGATCAATATATCTAATTTGTATGTCAGGAGATTCTCTGAGCTCTAAAAGGACTGTGGTACCTTAAATTTGGCTGTAATCTGGTTGATAAGAGGAATGAACTCCTGGAGGTCTTTTGCTTCACAATCTTTGAGCATGTGTTCTGAGGCAGATGGGATGAATGGAAGAACTTCTTCCTCTAAGCAAATAATCATGCGATGAAGGAAAGTACGAACTCCACTTCTGAGGATATCCTTTTGCAAGGGACAACTGAGAGCTGGCAAGAATGTCTGTAAACAGTCCAGATAAACTTCGGAACAGCCACACTGTTTCACAGTCTGCTTGTTGCTGAAAGCTTTGCTGGTTCGGCTACACAAGCAAAATCAGGCAACTAGTTTTAACTTTTTGCTTATTAAGTTTTATGGAGTAATGAAAAATAATGCACAGCTAATTACACATTTGACAAACTAAGAAGCCAATTGTTTACATTCTATGTCACGACTGCTTCCATCTTTAACTAATATGGCCATTTGTACTATTATTGCTTCCAGGTGCCATTCCAGAAAGGGTTCAAATTAAATGAATGAGAGGTAATTGATATAAGCCTTCTAATGAGAACCCACCTTAATGTTTTACTAAAATCCTACTGATAAAGTATGTAGAAAAAAGGAAAAAAATCCACTGCTATGACTAGGCTGTACTAGATAATTTATAAATTCCTGATTTAAATTTAGAAAACAATCTTTAGAATCAAGTTATTTATAAAACCTAACATTAGCTTTTGCACTGAAGTACTCTGTAGAAAAATTTCTCTGTGCAGCTTCTAAATAGCAATCACTACAACTTTCATACTGTTATTGTTTGCCGATAAAATATATGGGCCAAGAGAAAGAAGAGGCAGCTTGGGTAGTTTTCAGGACAAAATGAGAGAGCTAAAAAGAAGCCTCAACATTATCAGTACCAGGGCGCCTGGGTAGCTCAGTGGGTTAAAGCCTCTGCTTTTGGCTCAGGTCATGATCCCAGGGTCCTGGAATCAAGCCCCACATCAGGCTCTCTGCTTGGCAGGAAGCCTGCTTCCCTTCTTCTCTCTCTGCCTGTCTCCTGCCTACTTGTGATCTCTGTCTGTCAAATAAATAAATAAAAAATCTTTGGGACACCTGGGTGGCTCAGTTGGTTAAGCGGCTGCCTTCGGCTCAGGTCATGATCCCAGCGTCCTGGGATCGAGTCCCACATCGGGCTCCTTGCTCAGCAGGGAGCCTGTTTCTCCCTCTGCCTCTGCCTGCCACTCTGTCTGCCTGTGCTCGCTCGCTCTCTCTCCCTCTCTCTCTGACAAATAAAAAAAA
>PISX010025758.1:0-25645 GCA_004024625.1 Mellivora capensis | reverse complement strand
CTAGGATCTTGTTGAGAATCTTAGCATCCATATTCATCAGTGATATTGGTCTGAAATTCTCCTTTTTGGTGTGGTCTTTGCCTGGTTTGGGGATCAGGGTAATGCTGGCTTCATAAAAAGAGTCTGGAAGTTTTCTTTCTGCTTCAATTTTTTGAAACAGCTTCAGGAGAATAGGTGTTATTTCTTCTTTGAAAGTTTGTAGAATTCCCCAGGAATTCATCAGGTCCTGGGCTCTTGTTTTTTGGGAGGTTTTTGATCACTGCTTCAATCTCGTTACTAGATATTGGTCTATTCAGGTTGTCAATTTCTTCTTGGTTCAATTTTGGGAGTTTATAGTTCTCTAGGAATGCATCCATTTCATCTAGGTTGCTTAACTTATTGGCATATAACTGTTGATAATAACTTCTGATGGTTGTTTCTGCTGGATTTTGTCAAATGCTTTTGCTGCATCAATTGAGGGGACAATGTGGTCTTCTCTCTTCTCTTATTGATTCGTTCTATCACATTGATTGATTTGCAGATGTTTATCCATTCATCTGCAAATGTTTATCCATTCATCTTCTGATGGACATCTGGGCTCTTTCTGTATTTTGTCTATTGTGGACATTGCTGCTATAGACATTGGGGTGCAGGTGCCCCTTTGAATCAGTATTTGTGTATCCTTTGTATAAATACCTAGTAGGGTAGCTCTGTTTTTTCCTTTCTGAGGACTCTCCATACTATTTCCAGAGTGGCTGCACCAGCTTGCATTCCCACCAGCAGTATAAGAGATTCCCCTTTCTCCATGTCCTTGCCAACATCTGCTGTTGTGAGTTAACGTTAGTCATTCTGACTGCTATGTGTTGGTATCTCATTGCGCTTTTGATTCATAGTTTCCTTATGCTGAGTGATGTTGAACAGTTTTTCATGTGTCTCTTGGCCATTTGTATGTCTTTTTTAGAGAAATTTCTATTCTTGTCTTCTGTCCATTTCTTGACTGAATTTTTTTTGGGGGTTTGAGTTTGAGAAGTTCTTTATAGATTTTGCATAGTAGCCCTTTATCTGAGAAGACATTTGCAAATATCGTCTCCCATTTTGTAGGCTGCCATTTATTTTTGTTGGTTATTTCCCTTGCTATGCAGAACCTTTTAATTTGATGATGTTCCAATAGTTTATTTTTGCTTTCATTTCCCTTGCCTCTGGAGACATGTCTAGTAAGAAGTTGCTACAGCCAAGGTCAAAGAGGTTACTGCCTGTGTTCTCAAAGATTTTGATTTGTTTCCTATAGCACATTTAGGTTTTTCATCCGTTTTGAGTTTATTTTTGTGTGTGGTGTAAGAAAATGGTCAAGTTTTGGGGCGCCTGGGTGGCTCAGTGGGTTAAGCCTCTGCCTTCAGCTCGGGTCATGGTCTCGGGGTCCTGGGATCCAGCCCCGCATCGGGCTTTCTGCTCGGCGGGGAGCCTGCTTCCCCCCACCCCCACCTGCCTCTCTGCCTGCTTGTGATATCTCTCTGTCAAATAAATAAATAAAATCTTAAAAAAAAAGAAAATGGTCAAGTTTCATTCTTCTACAAGTTGCTGTCCAGTTCTCCCAACACCATTTGTTGGAGAGATTTTCCATTGGATATTTTTTCCTGTTTTGTGGAAGATTAGTTGACCCTAGAGTTGAGGGTCCACTTTTGGGTTCTCTATTCTGTTCCATTGATCTGTGTGTCTGTTTTTGTGTCAGTACCATACTTTCTCGATGACTGCATATTTATAATATGGCTTGTAGTCCACAGTCATGATGCCTCTAGCTTTGCTCTGCTTTTTCAGGATTGCTTTGGGTATTCAGGGTCTTTTGTGGTATCATACAAATATTAGGATTTTTTTTCTAGCTCTGTGTAAAATGCTGGTGTTATTTTATTGGGATTGCATTAAATGTGTAGATGGGTTTAATGTAGTTAAAAATAGACATTTTTAACAACATTTGTTCTTCCAATCCATGAGCATGGAATATTTTTCCATTTCTTTGTGTTACCTTCAATTTCTTTCATAAGTTTTCTATTGTTTTTAAAGTAGAGATCTTTTACTTTTTTGGTTAAGTTTATTCCTAGGTATCTTATTGTTTTTGGTAGCATTGCAAATGGGAGTGGTTCTTTGATTTCTTTTCCCCTGCTTCATTTTTGGTGCATGGAAATGCAAAAGATTTCTGCACATTAATTTCATATTCTGCAACTTTGCTGAATTCATGTATTAGGTCTAGCAATTTTTTGGTGGGTTCTTTCATGTTTTTTTACATAGAGTATCATGTCATCTGCAAACAGTGAATATTTGACTTTGCCTCCCTGATTTGGATGCTTTCATTTCTTTTTGTTGTCTGATTGGTGAGGCTACGATCTTCAGTACTATGTCAAATAACTGGTTGGAGTGAACATCCTTGTCTTGTTCCTGCCTGTAGAGTTAGACTGTTTTCCACATTGAGAATGATATTAGCTGTAGGTCTTTTGTATGCGGTTTTTATAAGTTGAGGTGTGTTCCCTCTATCTCTACTTTGTTGAGGGCTTTTATGAAGAAACATTGCTGTATTTTGCCAAATGCTTTTTCTTCATCTGTTGAGAGGATTGTATGGTTCTTTTTTTTTTTTGAAGATTTTATTTATTTATTTTACAGACAGAGATCACAAGTAGGAGGTAGACAGAGAGGAGGAAGCAGGCTCCCTGCTGAGCAGAGAGCCCGATGTGGGGCTCGATCCCAGGACCCCGGGATCATGACCCGAGCTGAAGGCAGAGGCTTTAACCCACTGAGCCACCCAAGTGCCCCAGATTGTATGGTTCTTATTATTTCTTTTATTTATGTAGCATATCACATCGAATGTTTTGTGAATATTGAACCACTTTGTAACACAGGAATAAATTCCACTTGATTTGGTGAATGATTTTTTAAAAATATTTATTTATTAGAAGAGAGAGAGATAGAGAGAGAGCACAAGCAGGGTGAGTGGCAGCGGGAGAGAGAGAGAGAGAGAGAGAGAGAGAAGCAGGCCCCCTGCTGAGCACGGAGCCTGATGTGGGGCTCAATCTCAGGATCCTGAAATCATGACCTGAGCTGAAGGCAGATGCTTAACTGACTGAGCCACCAGGTGCCCCAGTGAATGATTCTTTTTTTTTTTTTTTAAGATTCTTTTAATGTACCATTGGGTTCAATTTGCTAGTATTTGTTGACAATTTTTGGATCCATGTTCATCAGGGATATTGGCCTCTAGTTCTCTCTCTCTCTCTCTCTTTTTTTTTTTTTTTTTTTTAAGGGGGAGCTTTGTGTTGTTTTGGAATTAGGGTTTTTCTGGAATTTTAGAATTCCATAGAATGAATTTGGAATTTTCCCTTCCATTTCTATTTGTTGGAATAGTTTGAGAAGAATAGGTATTAACTCTTATTTTAATGTTTGGTAGAATTGCTTGTGAAACCATGTGGCCCTGGACTTCTGTTTGTGGTAGATTTTTGATAACTGAGTCAGTTTCTTTGCTCATTATCAGTTTGTTCAAGTTTTCCATTTCTTTCTGTTTTAGATTAGGTAGTTTACATGTTTCTGGTAATTTCTCCATTCCTTCTAGATTGTCCAGTTTGTTGGCATATGATTTTTCATAATATTCTCTTATAATTGTATTTCTGTGGTGGTGGTTATGAATTAACCTCTCTAATTTGTGATTTTGTTTATTTGGGTTCTTTCTCTTTTCTTTCATGTCTGTCTAGGAGTTTATCCATTATATTATTTTTTTTTTAAAGAAACGTTTCCTGCTTTCATTGATCTGTTCTACTGTTTTTTCTTTAATTTCTGTAACATTTATTTGTTTAAAATTTATCATTTCTGTTGACCTTTGGCTTCATTTTTTTTCTTTTTCTAGTTCCTTTAGGTATAAGGTTTGATTGTGTAATTAAGATTTTTCTTGCTTTCTGATGTAGGCCTCTATTGCTGTTTCCCTCTTGTGAGTGCTTTTGCTGCATCTCAGAGTTTTTGGACCATCATATTTTCAATTACATTTGTTTCCATATATTTGTCAATTTCTACTTTAATTTCCTGGTTGAGCCATTCATTCTTTAGTAGAATGTTCTTTAATCTCCATGTGTTTGTGGTCCTTCCAAATTTCTTCTTATAGTTGACTTCAGGTTGCATAGCATTGTAGTCTGAAAATATGCATGGAATGATCTCATTTTTTTGGTAATGGTTGAGACATGATTTTGTGACCCAGTATGTGATCTGTTCTGGATAATGTTCCATGTACTTTCAAAAACAATATGTATTCTGCTGCTTTAGGATGAAATTCTCTGAATGTATCTGTTAAGTCCATCTGGTCCAGTGTGTCATTCAAAACCCTTGTTTCCTGTTGATCTTCTGCATAGATCATCTGTCTATTGCTGTAAGTGGGGTGTTAAGGTCCCCTCCTGTTATTTTATTACTATCAATGTATTTCTTTAATTTTGTTATTAATTGGTTTATATATTTGTATGCTTCCATGTTGGGGGCATATATTTGTATAGTTGTTAGATCTTGTTGGATAGACCCCTTTAATTATGATATAGTGCCCTTCTTCATCTCATGTTATAATCTTTGGTTTAAAGTCTAATTTGTCTTTTTTTTCCTATTTTTTAATTATATTTTTTTCAGTGTTCCAAGATTCATTATTTATGCACAATACCCAGTGCTCCATGCAATATGTGCCCTCCTTAATACCTACCACCAGGCTCACCTAACCCCCCACCCTCCTCCCCTCCAAAATCCTCTGTTTGTTTCTCAGAGTCTGCAGTCTCTCATGGCTCATCTCCCCATCTGATTTCTCCCAATTCACTTTCCCTTTCCTTCTCCCAATGTCTTCCATGTTATTCTTTATGCTCCACGAGTAAGTGAAATCATATGATAATTGACTTTCTCTGCTTGACTTAATTTACTCAGCATAATCTCCTCCAGTCCTGTCCATGTTGAAACAAAAGTTGGATATTCATCCTTTCTGATGGCTGAGTAATAGTCCATTGTATATATGGACCACATCTTCTTTATCAGTTTATCTTAGGTAAGTATTCCTACTCTGACTTTCTTTTCATGTCCATTTGTACAAGAAACATTTCTCCGTCTGCTCACTTTCAATCTGCAGGTGTCTTTACGTCTAAGATGAGTCTCTTGTAGGCAGCATATAGATAGGTCTTTTTTTTTTTCCTTTTAAATCCATTATGACACTCTGTGTCTTTTGATTGGAGCATTTAGTCCATTTACATATAGAGTGATAATTGATAGATAGGAATTTGGTGCCCTTTTATTATTTGTTTTATTGTTGTCTCTGGAGATTTTCTTTGTTTTCAAGGCTTTGTAAAATTTGGCCTTTCTTTCCTAAACTGAGATTGTCCCCTTTATAATTTCTTGCAGGGCTGGTTTAGTGTTCATTAACTCATTTTGTTTTTGTCTGGGAAGGTCTTTTATTATCTGTTTATCCTATTCTTCTGCTCTGATAGCCTTGCTCAATAGAGTATGCTTGGCTGTGTATTATTCCCGTTCTGTATATTGAATATTTTATGCCACTGTCTTCTGGCCTGCCATATTTGGGAGAGTTCTGTGTGCCTCCTGAATTTGGATGTCTGTTTCCTTCCCGAGAGAGGGAAGTTTTCAGTTATAATTTCCTTGAGTAAAGCTTCTACCCCGTTTTACTTTTCTTCTTCCTCTGGGACTTCTATGATAGAAATGTTATTATTCTTTAGGGAGTCACTGATTTCTGTAAGTCTACTTTTGTGGTCAAGGTTTTTCTTTCCCTCTTTTGTTCACCATCACTATTTTCTGTAATTCTATCTCATATATGACTTACTCATTTCTCCGGTTCTTCCATCTTTGTGGTTATTATATCCAGTTGGTTTTGAATCTTGGTTATTCCATTTCTCATTTCAGCCTGCTTAGTTTTTAGCTGTTTTATTTCTGCAGTAAGGGACTCTGCTGTCTTTTATGCTTTTTTCAAGCCCAGGTAGTATCCTTATGATTGTTGTTCTAAATTCTGGATCAGGCATATTATTTATGTCTGGTTCTATTAGATCCCTCTCTGTGACCTTTTCTTTTTCTTTCTTTTGGGATGAATTCCTCTGTGTTGGCATTTTGCCCAGGTCTCTGTCTTCTTCTCTGTGTTAGGAAATCCTGTTATGTTTCCTGCTCCCAAGAGTAATGGCTTTGTAAGAAGAGGTCATATACTGTCCAGAGCCTGGTGCTTCAGGAAGTGTCTCTGGTGTGTGCTGCTTCACCCTGCTGCTGTGTTGTGGGGCTCTGTCCCTCAGGTCAGTGCATTACAGAGTTTCTCCTTGTCTGCAGTGGGAAGTGTTTGAACCTTGGCCAGAGTGTGGCGAATTTTAACTTGGTGTTCTCTGGTCTGCTTGTTAAAAGGACCCTGATGCTGTTTCCACTAGAGCTGTAGCTTTGCAGAACTCTGTGGTGTGTGCGGGGGGATGGTGCTGATCTTCTGGGGCAGGAGCTCACTGTACTGGTTCTTAGGCATGCTTGCCCTAGAATAGAAGTAGTAGCAGAGTGCAGTGGGGTGCTGCTTGGTGTTAGCCAACACAGTTGGTGCTGTGCTGCTTACCGAAGTTAGTTTATGCTAAGGGTCAGGGGAAAGAGTGCCGCCAGCCCTCTCCCTCATCTCCAGCATCAGGCATTCGAACTTGCTGCCATCAGGAATGGTCTCCTGGAAAAGCAAGTTCCCTTTGTGTGTCCCAGGTATTTTTCAGATTTCTGTTTTCACCCTGTGTGTATCTGGGTTGTTTGCCTGCCTGGAGCAGTGCGGTGCACTTTGGGCTGTAGCGCAGCCAGGACAGCTGAGTTTTCAGACTCCAAACACTAGGGAACCTGGACTTCTGGAGGCTGGTTTTGCTGTGCTGGGATTGATTGCACGCTTGACCCAGGCGGGCAGTGACACCAGAGCACAGGAGTATGGGGTTTGGAGCAAAGCGCATTGAAGAGCCAGGGGCCAGGTTAGTCCTCTGTGGAGGACTCTGTGCCTGTGCTCCAGGGCTGGAAAGGCTAATGGTGACGGCCAGCCCTTTTGTCCTCAGGGAGTCTATGCCACCTCACTCAGTCACGCAACAAGAAGAGGAAACAGCTCCCCCGAAGCATCTTGGCCATTCCTCAGATCGCACCGTCTGGCCCTGGGCTACCTGCCTGCCTCCCCTGCAGGGGCGCCGCGTCACCTTCAGGGCTCCCTACGAGCCACTCTGCGGACTCTGAAACTCCCGTCCTTGAGTCCTGCTGGTGTAAGAATGCACAAAACCCAGCCCCTCTTGTCTTCCCGGCTAGTATCTGCGGAACGCTTTGCCTTTTGTGATCCTCTGTATGCCCCCCGCCCCCTCCTGTGCACAACCAGGGCTCCCTCTCCTCCACTGTACGCAGATCCGTTTCGCCCTCACACCACGTCGGCGCGCTTCCTACTCCCCGCGCCGCGACCTCTTCTGTCCTCTGGCCGTGCCGTGTGTTCCGCTGGTACCAGACGGAGCCTGGGCGCTCCGTGGGCTGTGCGGGTTGTGTGGGTGCGGGAAGCGAGCTGAGGGCTCTCGCGCCGCCGTCCGAGCTCCTCCCCAGAAGCGCTGTCTCCTCGCGTGTAAGCAAATGCACTTGTGTTTCCTCACGAATGCAGGAGGAGAGTTGTGTTAGTGTGAGAACAAGTGACGTGTTACTTAGAAGTCTGATATGGCCTTTAAAAGACTAATCTTAATGTTGCTATTGGTGTTCTTAGACGGGACGAACGGAGCAGTCAGGGAGAAATGGCCAGGATGTTTTAGGTGCAGTTTTACAGGTGCTGTTTCTGTCAAAAGTCTTACAGTGTTTGGCATAGCTGCTAGTTTTTTTTTTTTTAAGATTTTATTTATTTATTTGACAGACAGAGATCACACGTAGGCAGAGAGACAGGCAGAGAGAGAGGAGGAAGCAGGCTCCCCGCGGAGCAGAGAGCCCGATGCGGGGCTCCATCCCAGGACCCTGGGATCCGAGCTGAAGGCAGAGGCTTTAACCCACTGAGCCACCCAGGCACCCTGTACTCTGTCTTTTAAATCTAAAACTATGTACATTTTTGCGGCTGAGTAATATTCCATCGTATGCGTACATATACGTAGATATATATACTACAACTTCGTTATCCTTTCATCTGTCAATAGACAGTTGGGTACCTTCCGTATCTTGGCTCTTGAAAATCATGCTGCAATAAACATAGGGGCCTATATCTTTTTGAATTAGTATTTTTGTTTTCCTTTTGGTGTTTTTTCTTTTTTTCCATTTGTTATGATAAGTATGGAATTGTTGAACCACTATATTGTAAACCTGAAATTAATGTAACACTGTAGGTTAACTATGCTAGAATTAGCAAAATAAGGTAACATAAAATAAAATAATAAAATGGAAGTGTTTTTGTTTTCTTTGTTTAAATAGCCAGTAGTGCAAATACTGGATCATATGCTATATCTAACTCTTTGAGGAACATCCATACTGTTTTCTCAGTAGCTGAACAATTCACATTCCCACCAGCAGGGCAAGAGGGTTCCTTTATCTCCACATCCTCACCAACACTTGTTACTCCTTTTCTTTTTTCTTTTAGCCATTCCGACAGTTGAAAGGCGATATCTTATTGCGGTTTTGATTTGCATTTCCGTGATGACTGGTGGTGTTGAGCATCTTTTCCTGTGTCTGTTGGCCCTCTGGATGTCTTCTTTAGAAATACTATTCAGGTCCTTCACCATAAAAAAGAATGGTATCTTGTCATTTGTGACAACATAGATGGACCTAGAGAGTGTAATTCTGAGTGAAATAAGTCAAATGCCTTATGATTTCATTCATCAGTGGAATTTATGAAACAAAACAAATAAAAAACAGACAAACAAGAAAATAAATACAGAAAACAAACTAGTGATTGCCAGAGGGAAGGTGGGTGGGGTGATGGATGAAATATATAAAGGGTATTAAGAGTATACTTAGGGGTGCCTGGGTGGCCCAGTGGGTTGAAGCCTCTGCCTTCAGCTCAGGTTGTGATCCCAGGGTCTTAGGATCGAGCCCCACATGGGGCTCTCTGCTCAGCAGGGAGCCTGCTTCCCCCTCTCTCTTTCCCTGGCTCTCTGCCTACTTCTGATCTCTCTCTGTGTCAAATAAATAAATAAAAAAAAGAATACCCACTAGGTCCATCCATATTTTTGTGAATGGCAAGATTTCAATATTAAAAAAAAAAAGGGAACAAATAAAACCAGAAACAGATTTATAAATACAGAAGAAAAACTGGTGTTTGCCAGAGAGGCAGGTTTGGGGGATGGGTGAATAGGAGAAGGGGATTTAGAGGTAGAAACTTCCAGTTCTAAAATAGGTCACAGGAATGAAATGTACAACATAGGGAATATAACCAATAACATTGTAATAACATTGTATGGTGACAGTGGTGACTACAGTCATCATGGTGAGCATTTCATAATGTATATGATTGTTGAATCACTATATTGAACACCTAAAGTTAATGTAACATTGTATGCCAACTGTCCAAAAAAAAAAAAAAAAAGGGATTCCAGGGCTTCGGTGACTTGTATTTTTCTTGCCTTTTTTCTGTCCTCTAAGTGAAAAATAGAGTTGGTTCTTAATCCCTAAATAAGTACCTTATTTAGCCATAATACAGTTATGGTCTAGAAGGGTAGAGAGAAATGACCACAGCACTTTGGTTTGATTTATTGATGGTGGCCCTACTATTTTCTGAGAAGACAGAGACCTGTGGCATTTGCTTGTCCTTTCTCCCAGAATGGTGAGGACATCTCTGTGGACCTGGTTAAAGAGCAGTGTTTGTTGTTTAAAGTTAGAAATGTAGTTAGAGAGATTCTCAAAGTACACACTTCCTCCTGAGTAGAAAGGCAGACCCTGGGGACCTCATTATTGAGCTGGCTGAGTACAGGGACTGATAGTGAGGAGCTCATTTGCCCCAAGTCCCCAAGGACTCTGTCATACTTGGACGGGAGACCTGATGAGATATTTCATCCCCATACTCAGTACAGCTATTGAAATTTCCAATATTTCATTTCTGTTCACATGGCAATGTAACCTCTGGGGTTGTCTCTTTCAGAGAAGAAAGAGACAATTAAGGACTGTTTGTTGTTGAAGGCTAATTGAGGCCATCCCCCTCCCTGAGCCTGTCCCCTCATGGGCCCTGCCCTGAGTGGTGGTGCCACTGGGCCACCTACTCAATGCTGCTGCACCTCAGTCCTCAGACGTTGTCAGTAATCAGCATCGTTCACGCCTTCAGAGTGGCAGCAGGTGAAGGATTTCGTAGAAACCTCTGTGAGAATAGGTCCTAAAAGGGGCAGTACGTTTTTGTACAGTCCAGAGATAATGACCACAATGATCTTTAATGCATAATTATTCTTCTTAACAGGACTTGAAAACACCAGCTGCAAAAAAACACATATAATGCCATACACTTCAAGTTTAAATACCCACAGCATCTTATTTCATTTTAGGTCAAGATATATTACTATGTAATAAAATAAAGAACTCTAAAGATAAAACAAAATCCATAATAGTGATTGCTTCTGAAGAAAGGGACTGTAATTGTGCTGGAGTAAACATGATGCTTTTACTATATTGATGATATTGGCCTTTGTTTCTCAAGTGGAGCAGTGTGGGAAGGTTTGTCTTCAAGAAGAATGAGTGGTAACAGGGTCAAACCTCAAATTCAGTAACAAATTCAGCTCAAATTCAGCTGTCTCAATTTTTAAAAAAGATTTTATTTATTTATTTGTCAGAGAGAGAGAGGGAAAGAGAGAGCGAGCAAGCACAGGCAGACAGAGAGGCAGGCAGAGGCAGAGGGAGAAGCAGGCTCCCCGCCGAGCAAGGAGCCCGATGTGGGACTCGATCCCAGGACGCTGGGATCATGACCTGAGCCAAAGGCAGCCGCTTAACTGACTGAGCCACCCAGGAGTCCCAACTGTCTCAATTTTAACCATGTCTGCACTTTGATATCCTATGTCCATTTATATTTCTTATATTTTATTTAATTTCAAGTCAGTTAATATATAGTGTATTAGTTTCAGGGGTAGAATTTAGTGATTTATTATTTGCATATAATACCCAGTGCTCACTACATCAAGTGCCCTCCTTAATGCCCATCACCCAGTTATGGGTGCCTCCCACTCACCTCCCCCCCAGCACCTCTGTAGAGTTAAGAGTCTCTAATGATTTGACTCCTTCACTGTTTTCATCTTATTTTATTTTTCCTTCCCTTCCTATATATTCATATGAGGGAAATATATGGTATTTGTCTTTCTCTGACTGACTTATTTCGCTTAGCATCATACTGTCTAGTTCTATCCAAATTGTTGCAAATGACAAGATTTCTTTCTTTTTTATGGCTGAATAATATTCCACTGTATATACATGTACCACATTTTCTTTGCCTGTTGGACCTCTGGGCTCTTTCCATATTTTGGCTACTATGTACATTGCTGCTATAAACATGGGAGGGCATATGCCCAGTCAAGTCACTATTTTTGTATGCTTTGGAAGAATACCCAGTGGTGCAGTTGCTTGGTGGTAGGGTAGTTCTATTTTTAACTTTTTGAGGAACTTGCATACTGTCTTCCAGAGTGGCCGTACCAGCTTGCATTCCCACTAACAATGTAAGGGTTTCCTGTCTCTTTGCATCCTCACCAACATTTTTTGCTTTCTGACTTGTTAATTTTAGCCATTCTCACTGGTGGTATCTCACTGTGGTTTTGATTCATATTTTCCTGATGCCAAGTGATCTTGAGCATCTTCTCATGTTTCTGTTGACCATCAGAGTGTCTTCTTTGGAGAGTGTCTGTTCATGTCTTCTGCCCATTTCTTCATTGGATTTTTTTATTTTTTGGGTGTTGAGTTTGAGAAGATCTTTATAGATCTTGGATATTAGCCTTTATCTGGCAAAACATCTGCAAATGTTTTTTCTTCTCCCATTCGGTAGGTTGCCTTTTAAGTTTTGTTATTTCCTTTGGTATTCTGAGGCTTTTTGTCTTGATGAAGTCTCAATAGTTTATTTTTGCTTTTGTTTCTCTTACCTCTGAAGATGTGTCTAGTAAGAAGTTGCTGTGACTGGGGTCAAAGAGGTCAAAGATTTTTATGGATTCCTGTCTCACATTTAGGTCTTTTACCCAGTTTGAATTAAATTTTTTGTATATTAATTTTTTGTGTGTTTGAGAGTGGTCCAGTTTCATTTGTCTGCATGTGGCTGTCCAGTTTTCTCAACACCATTTATTGAAGAGACTGTTTTTCCCCCCCATTGGCTATTCATTCCTGCTTTGTTGAAGATTAGTTGACCATAGAGTTGAGGGTCCATTTCTGGGTTCCCTATTCTATTTCATTGATCTATGTGTCTGTTTTTGTGCCAGTTCCATACTGTCTTGATGACTAGAGCTTTATAATATATTAGCTCTAGTTCATTGAAGTCCAGAATTGTTACGCCTACAGCTTTGCTTCTGTTTCAACATTCCTTTGGCTATTTGGGGTATTTTCTGGTTCCATACAAATTTTAGGATTGTTTGTTCCAGCTCTGTGAAAAATGTTGATGATATTTTGATAGAGGTTGCATTGAATGTGTAGATTGCTTTGGATAGTATAGACATTTAACAAAATTTGTTCTTCTAATCCATAAACATAGAACATTTTTCTATTTTTTTGTTTCTTTTTTAAAAATATAAATAATTAACTGATTAAATTTTTTGGACAGTTTATAACTTTCTTTTTTTATTATGTTCGATTAGCCAACATATAGTACACCATTAATTTCTGATAAAGTGTTCAATGATTCAGTAGTTGCATATAACACCCAGTGCTCATCCGATAGGCAGTAACCTCTTTGACATCAACCACAGCAACTTCTTTCAAGACACGTCTCTAGAGGCAAGGGAAACAAAAGCAAAAATGAACTTTTGGGACTTCATCAAGATAAAAAGCTTCTGCACAGCAAAGGAAACAGTCAACAAAACTAAGATGCAACGCACGGAATGGGAGAAGATATTTGCAAATGACATAACAGATTAAGGACTGGTATCCAAGATCTATGAAGAAGTTCTCAAATTAACACTTAAAAAACAAATAATCCAGTCAAGAAATGGGCAGAAGACATGAAGACACTTCTCCAAAGAAGACATTCAAATGGCTAACAGACACATTGAAAAATGTTCAATATCACTAGCCATCAGGGAAATACAATTCAAAACAACTATGAGATCCCACCTTACACCAATCAGAATGGCAAAAATTAACAAGACAGGAAACAACAAATGTTGGTGAGGATGTGGAGAAAGGGGAACCTTCCTACACTGTTGGTGGGAATGCAAGCTGGTGTAGCCACTCTGGAAAACAGCATGGAGGTTCCTCAAAAAGTTAAAAAATATGTGCACTGGGTGTTATACATAACGAAAGAATTGTTGAATACTACATCAAAAACTAATGATGTACTATATAGTGGCTAACTGAACATAATTAAAAAAATTAAAAATAGAGCTACCTTATGACCCAGCAATTGTACTACTGGGTATTTACCCCAGAGGCACAGATGTAGTAAAAGGAAGAGGCACGTGCACCCCAATGTTCATAGCAGCAATGTCCATAATCGCCAAATGAGGGAAGGAGGCGAGATGTCCTTTAAGAGACAAATGGATGAAGAAGATGTGGTCCATATATACAGTGGAATATCACACAGCCATCCGAAAGGATGGATACCTACCATTTGCATCAACATGGATGGAACTGAAGGGGATTATGCTGAGTGAAATAAGTCAACCAGTGAAGACAGTTATCATATGCTTTCACTTATATGTGGAACGGAAGGAAAACTGAATGGGAAGAAGTCAGAGAAGGAGACAAACCGTGAGAGACTCTGGGCTCTGGGTAACCAGGTCATTCATAGCGTTATTAGGTTTGGCCTGATTAGATCTCATTTGTGCCATTAGAGATTATGTATTGTCACTAATGCTTTTTTCAAGCCTAGCTATTGACTTTATGTTTTTTTTTTTTTAAAGATTTTATTTATTTATTTGAGAGAGGGGCAGTGAGAGAGAGCATGAGCGAGGAGAAGTTCAGAGGGAGAAGCAGACTCCCCATGGAGCTGGGAGCCCGATGCGGGACTCGATCCCGGGACTCCGGGATCATGACCTGAGCGAAGGCAGTCATCCAACCAACTGAGCCACCCAGGCGTCCCAGCTATTGACTTTATAATTCCTCTCCTGAATTCTTTCTCTGACATTTGCTTATATCCCTATTATTAGCTTTGGGGCAGAGAAAACTGCCTCTGGCTCTTTTTTGGTGTGAGCTCCTCCCTCTTGTTATTCTGTCCAGAGAATGATGGGTGGGTGAATGAGTCCAATACATTAACCATGACCCAAGCAAGATGCACCCTAGCAAAATCCAGAGTGGTCAGAAGCCATCACAGAATAATAAAGCCAAAGTGAAGCACAAGAATAAAATTTTAAAAAAGGAGGGGAAGAGGGACTATAATCTCACAGTGTGAACAAAGAAGTGTGTTCCACTTGTTCCTGGGTGAATTTTGGTCTGTGTGTCAGAAGGCACTACATCCCAAAATTGCAAGGAAAGTAAAATTTATATATATATATAATGTGTCTGTTAGCCATATATATATATATATATATATATATATATATATATATATATGGATAAAATTGAATAGAGTGAAGAAAGGACTAATGAAGCATTTATCTATAAAAATGTAGGTGTGAGAAAATACAAATTAAAAAGCTACTGTGAAATATAATTTGGTATAATAAGTATCGAAATGAGAAATAGTTGAAATGAGAAAAATGTAAAAATGAAAAAGAAAAAGGGCAAGAAAAAGAAAAAAAAAGAATAGGAGAATTTTATCTGAAAAATAAATGAGTCGTGAGGCAAGACCTGGAGCTCAATATACTATTTTCCCATGGTGTTGGAATTTTACAGTCTTATGGGATCCATTGGATTATTGTCAACCTGTCCTTCCCGCCTGTCTTCTGGGAGAGGGGCCTGCCTCGCTCTTTCTCAGGTATCCCTGCCTGGGCAGTGTTGCCCCACACCCTGTCAGGGGGATGGGCTCAGTGGAAACCAGTCCTCTGTGTGGCTTTTGTTCCCTGGAGGCTTTCTGAGCCTCTTTAGAGATCAGAGCAAGGGTGGCCACACCCAAACCGCCGCCCAGAGCCGAAAATTCTGTCTGCCAACAGTCTCCACATCTGTAGGTGCCCCAAACCATAGCATCTTGTGGTGCGTGCCCACTGCAACTCCCTCAGAGGTAGTCCCAGGGTCCTGGGAGTGCCATTGCCTTTTGTGACTCTGAAACCATGGGTGGCAGTGGGCTTGCACGCACGGGCACCTTAGACTCCTGGATCATGTCTGGGTGCCTCTCTAATGTCCTGTCTGGGATGCTACCTGGGCACAGGTTCTAGACTTTTACAGCCTGCTCAGGAAAAGAGCGATTATCCACCAGCGCAGCTGGAGGTTTATGGTGATCTGAGCTGACAGCCCCCTCCTGGGCTCACTGACCACAATCTGCTTCCTGGCTCCTCAGCTGGGGCAGTGCACTGGTTCAGACACCCCCTTCCACTCTGTGGCTCCTCGTATCCTGAGACCACAGTGCCCTACCTAGAATTCTGTTTTTTCATTTCCAGAGCCCCTTTCAGAGAGGGATGTCTCTCCTAGAGCAGATGTCTGCGGGCTCTGATTTTGCGCTCTGTTGTCCTGTCTCTTTCCAGGAGCCAGCTTATGGAGGCTCCCTCCCTCTTCTGTTTATCTTCGAATATCTCTCCGCGGATTCACGACTCTGCACGTCCTACCTTGCAAAACACAATCACTTTTCTGTTTGTAGAGATCCAGATATGTATTCTTACATCTCAGGATGATTTTGTTGGTGTTCAAACTGATTCGGTAGATATCCAGCTAAATTCTGGGGACCAGTTGAAATGAAGTCCTCTACTCCTCTCCCTTCTTGCCTCTTCCCCTTTCTTTTTCTTCAAAAAAATTTGTATTTAAATTCCATCTAATTAACTTAGACTGCAATAAGTTTCAGGTGTACAATTTAGTGATTCAACACTTCCATACAACACACATCAAGTGTGTTTCATCACAAGTGCCCTCCTTAATATTCCTATTTAATCTATCCTCCCATCCACTGCCACTGTAGTAACCATCAGTGTGTTCTCTGTTAGTCAAGATTCTGTTTCTTGGTTTGCCTCTCTCTCCCCTTTTCCCCTTATGCTCATTTGGTTTGCTTCCTATCTCCACGTATGAATCAACTCATGTGGTATTTGTCTTTCTCTGACTGCCTTATTTTGCTTATCACAATATGATCTAACTCCTTCTGTGTCATTGTAAATGGTAAGATTCTTTTTTATGGGTTATTACTATTCAGCTGATGGATGTTTAGACTCTTCCCATAATTTAGCTATTGTATCTAAATTAAATATAGCAGCTAATGCTGCTGTAAACATCAAGATGCATGTATGCCTTTGAATTAGTATTTTTGTATCCATTGGACAAATACTTAGTAACACAATTGCTGTGTTCTGTTGTTAACTTTTGGAGGAACATCCATACCGTTTTCCAGAGTGGCTGCACCAGCTTGCATTCCCACTAAGAGTGTAGGAGGGTTCCCTTTCTCTGCATCCTCGCCAGCATCTGTGGTTTTCTGACTTCTTCATTTTAGCAATTCTGACTGGTGTGAGGTGGTATCTCACTGTGGTTTTGATTTGTATTTTCCTGATGCTGAGTGACGTGGAGCATCTTTTCAAGTGTCTGTTAACCATCTGATGTCTTCTTTGGAAAAATGTCCATTCATGTCTTCTGCCCATTTCTTAAGTAGATTATTTATTTTTGGGTGTTGATTTTGACAAGTTCTTTATATATTTTGGATACTAACCCTTTTATATATCCCATTAGCAAAACTCTTCACCCATTCCTAAGGTTGCTTTTTAGTTTTGTTGACTGTTTCCTTTACTGTGCAGAGCCTTTTTATCTTGATGAAGTCCCCAAAGTTCGTTTTTGCTTTTGTTTCTCTTCCCTTTAGAGATGTGTCTTGCTAGAAGTTGCTGCAACTTAGGTCAAAGAGGTTACTGCCTGTGTTCTCCTTTAAGATTTTGATGGATTCCTATCTCACATTGAGGTCTTTCACCCATTTTGAGTTTATCTTTGTATATGGTGTAAGAAGTCATCCAGTTTCTGCCTGTTGCTGTCCAGTTCTTCCAACACCATTTTTCGACAAGAGTGTCCTTTTTCATTGGATGTTCCTGCTTTGTCAAAGAGTATTTAGCTACAGAGTTGTGCATTCATTTCTGGGGGCTCTATTCTGTTCTATTGATCTATTGTTGGGTCCATTATCAAAGGAATGAGACTGAGACACAGTGAAAGTTATGCAAAGCCTTATTTTATGCCAAGCATTGGAAGTTAGACTGACTGGCCAGGGGAACGAGGCTGAGACAAAGTGAAAGTTATGTAAAGCTTTATTCTATGCCCAGCATTAGAAGTCAGACTGACTGACCAGGGCCACCTCCGAAGAGAGCGACCCCCCCTTGGTCTTACAGGTTAGTTTTATAGGGCCCAACCACAGACCTTTATATATCTGGCTTTGGCTGATTGGATGTTTCCACCTGTCTGGCCTTGTTTTAGGTGTGTGTTTTAGCAACAGTTACCTGGAACTGGTATCAGTAACTGCTGAGGCGTTTATTAAACAACAAAATGTCTACCTAGGCAACATGGAGTCACTATGGCTAAGTAGGCCCAGGCAGGCCCTAGGGGTTTAACAGGTTTTAACGTGGAATCGGCCCCAACATTCCCCCCTTTTCTTTGGAGATTAGCCAATTCCTTGACTTTTCCTGAACTGCAAGCAAACCAGGCTCCAGTGGGGGCCTTAAAGAAGTTAGTGAAGACAGTAGGGACTATTATGGTTGTCCATTGGGCTGTTTTAGGCCGATGTTTAGGGCTGCTGCTGAGTCAGTGAGGCTTCAAGTTTTTATTCAGTGGCAGCATATCTAAACCAAGTCTCCGGGTTGGTAAGGATGTGGTTTCACCTCCGTCTCCATCTCAGTGTAGGCAGTTCGGATCCCTGCGTGGGCTCTTTTTAAGACAGACTGTAATGCCTGCAGTGACTGGAGTACAGACTGATCAGTCATTTCCACTAGGGCAATCTCTTGTAGCCGTGGGCAGAGTGGAGGGGGTCTCCCAAACATTATTTTAAATGGGGAAACCTTTTTTAAGTAGGGTGTATATCATGCCCTAAGGAGGGGCGAAGGGAAGGAGATCTACCCATCTACCGCCAGTTTCCAGAATTAGCTTTGTCAAGGTCTCTTTAAGAGTCTAGTTTATTTTTTCTACTTGTCCAAAACTCTGGGGCCGGTAGGCATGGTGTAGTTTTCAATTAGCGTCTATGGCCTTGGCCATTGTCTGTGAGACTGAACTCACAAATGCAGGGTTGTTGTTTGACCCGATCGCGAGAGGCAACCCAAACCTAGGAATTATTTTTTCTAGTAATTTTTTAGCTACTATTTCTGCCATCTCATGTTTGGTGGAAAAAGTCTCTACCCATCCTGAAAAGGTATCTGTAAAAACTAACATATATTTGTGTTCATATTTTCTATATTTTATCTCTGTAAAATCCATTTCCCAATAAACTCCTGGTTTTCTACCTTCTTTTCTTTTCATCCTAGTTTTTTCCCCGCATTTACTGCCTGATATTGAGCACATCTATTAACCATATCCTGAGCCATATGCCTTAATTTAGATATCTGAAACTGCTTGTCCATGAGTTTTTAAAGTTTATTTGTTTCTAAATGAGTGCCCTGATGTATTTGGATCACTAATTTTTTCTTTCTTTCTAGTCTTCGAGGAAGAATTACCTTTCCTGTTTTGGTTTTAGTCCAATCCCCTTTATAGTCCAATTTAGTCCATTTTGTAAATATTTTAAATCTTTTTCTGAAGAGTCTGGTTTTTCTGGTAGGGCTGGAGCCAGGAGTATAACCAGTTCTTGTGTCATTTCTCAGGCTATTTGTTTGTGGCTCGACCTGCTAATTGTTTTTTGTTTTTTTTTTTGAAACCAGATCAGTCCCCTTTTGGTGCCCCAGGTAATGCATAATGGCCACCTCTTTAGGGTCCCAAATAGCTGGGAGGAGAGTCAATATTTTTTCTCTGTTTTTAATTTAATTTTTTCTTTTTGGTGTTAATAGGCCCTTTTCTTTATAAATAGTCCCATGTATATAGAGAGTAGCAAAGGCATACCTGCTCTCTATATAGATGTGTGGCAGGGCCACTTTCCAGAGCTCCTGCTCAGGAGAAACCATCGCAGCCCCCGCATACCTCTTTTCATCGGCCATGTAGTTACTCCCATCTGTGAACGGAGTCATCTCTGCATCTGGGAGGGGAGTGTCTCTGAGATCCGGCCTTATTCCTGTGACCTGGGTTAGGACCTCTCCGCAGTTGTGTGGGTGGGGCGGGGGTATCGGTTGATTACCTGTTTTCTGGACTCAGACAGTGTATGCACTCCCTCTTGGAGATCAAAGCCTAAACAAGTGGCTTGTCCCCTGCAAGCATGACTCATAGTTCTCAGTGGCTATTAGCAAGTGCTATGGTCAGTCAGCTCCTCTGGCAGCAACGTGGCTGGATTTAGCACCGCTGGGGACGGGAAAGTCACTTTCGGTTCGTTGAGGAGGAGAGCCTGATACCCCATCACACAGGTGTTTGTTCTTGTCCAGGTGAGCTGGCCTTGGAACACTTTCTGTGGGTTGGATCACTCAAAAGCAAAGAGGGGCTGAGACTCCCTTGTCAAAGGTATGTAGAAAAATGTATCCTTGAGATTTAAGATGGTATACATAGTTCTTTTGGGGGCCAGGAGGGAGAGTAGGGTATAGGGGTTAGGCACCGTCAGGTGGATATCTTTAACCTGTTTGTTGATGTTTTTCTGTGCCATTTGCCCCTTGTACCCAGACTTCCTCTCCAGATAGTTTTCCCATAGGCTCTAGTAATGATGAAAATTGGGCTCCCGTGTTCATAAAAAAATCAGTTGATTTCCCCTCCACCTCAATTTTTACCTGAGGTTCAGGGAGGGGCTCCAAACCATGGTCTCTTCAGTCTCTGGTGGCCAGCATTGCCATCTTCTTTTTGGGGCACTCCTTGGCCCAGTGTCCTTTTTCCTTGCAGTAAGCACACTGATCTGAAGTTAAGGCTTCCCATCAGCTTTCTCTGCACTTAGGCTTTTCTTTCCATTGACCATCTCCTACCTGCCTTTTCCCTTTCCATTGGCCCCTTTCTCTTTGTCTCCTTCCTGCCTCATGTAGACTGTTTTTCATCTTTTTGTGTATCTCTGTTGTTAAACACCTTTTCTGCTATTCCCACTAACTCAGTCAAATTCTTCCCTTCAAATCCTTCAATTTTCTGAAGTTTTCTCCTTGTATCTGGGGCTGACTGACTGGCAAAGGCAAGATTTATTGCCCTCTGATTTTCAGGTGCCTCAGGGTCGATCAGGCTATACATTTTATAGGCTGTTTCTTTGCAGTAAGAAGTCAAAAGCACAAATCTGGTTCCAGTAATTAATGCTTTAGTATTTTATCCTATTTGGTTAAGACCTAGATGTCCAACAGATTTAATTCCATTTGTCATCCAAGCAAACCTTTAAAGTTTCAGGTTACCAAAGACTTTGAAAGCTACTTTAACAATTACCCATTAAAACATTGAGACAGACAATTAATCATTAGTTCAGTTATTTCTTTGCTAACGGATTTTAACAAATAACATGAGCTTATTTGACCTTCAGTAAACTTTGATTGAAGTTTCACATTTACTGCTGTAACTTTAACAGACTGAGCCACCCAGGCATCCCACTGTTGTAACTTTAAAGACATGTCTATCTTAATTTAACCAACAAACTTAATTTAGTTTAAATACTGATTTACATTTCATCTGGACCCACTCCACTTTGAATATTTACCTGAGACACGGATGGGAAGATCTGGAGTGGGGGTGTTAGGTCCAGGGGCTGCTCTTATTGTTCCTTAACAGTGAAGAGAGAAGGAGCCGTGGTGCAGGAAGCACCGAGGATGGTCTAGAGGCCAGTTATGCAGGCCTCACCCAATCTGGTGCAGAAATAGAAGGGGGAGAAAGAAGAACAAAGTGCTGCCAGAAGGCCCCACCAGAAAGGGGGAGGGGCTAGGCAGTCCAGGTCAGGCCAGAGAAGGCAAGGAACTTCCCCAAACAAGGGAGTTTTGACAGCTGCTTGGGAATATTCCTTAAAGTCTCTGTCTTGAGTTAGACTAACCACAGTTGGCTCCAGTTATAGCCGTTAACACAAGAAATGAGCAAGGGAGAAGTCCCATATCTATTAGGAGGAATGGTGAGATGAAAGTCAGAGTCCCCTTACTCTCTGTTTGCCCCATTTATTCAAACACAACAAACAACACACCAGACAACAAAAAGATAAGACACGGACAACCACAGACCCAGCAGCCCGTACCGAGAATCTGCCGCTGGTGGGGATTTTCTTGGTCCCCTACAAACATTTGCCAGTGTGGATTTTCTCGGTTCCCTATAAATGAGTAACACAACATACAACAAAAAGACAAGACAAAGACAACAGCGGCTGGTGGGGATTTTCTCAGTCCCCTGCAACCACCTGCTGGTGGGGATTTTCTCGGTCCCCTGACTGCCTAGGGTGACTTGAACCCTTGGTGATCTACCAGAAGAGGGATGGGGCATCTCCGCATCCACTCCAGCCCTGGGGAGCATGGCTGCGTCCAGCTTCTCCCTGGTGGGCCACACCCTGGAGCTCCACAACCAGACAGACTGGATCTCACAATAAAATATGGAGATCTTACCTCCGGAGGTTTTTCCCAGAAATTCTGATGCTGGCTCAGTTCTCGTCGTTTGATCCCGGACGAGCCCCCATATGTTGGGTCCGTTAGCAAAGGAACGAGACTGAGACACAGTGAAAGTTATGCAAAGCCTTATTTTATGCCAAGCATTGGAAGTTAGACTGACCGGCCAGGGGAATGAGGCTGAGACAAAGTGAAAGTTATGTAAAGCTTTATTCTATGCCAAGCATATATGGTCCAGGGCCTGGCACTTCGGGGTGTGTGTGGTGTGTGATGCATGCACTCTGCTTCTGTGTTTTGGCTGTCCTTTCTCTCAGGTCAGTCACCTGCTGAGTTTCTCCTTGCCTGCAGTGGGGAGTATTTGGACTTTGGCTTGAATGTGGTACGTTTTAAGTATGTGTGCTCTTATCTGCTTGTTAAAAGAGATCTGGTGCTATTTCCTCTAGACCTGAAGCTTTGTAGAGCCCTGGTCAGTAGAAGTGGTGCATGCAGGGGATTTGTGCTGGAATCCTGGGGTGGGGGGAGTGGCCCACTTCTGTGGTTCTCAGGCACACTTGCCTGGGAAAAGCAGCGCCTGCAGAGTTCAGGGTGGCTGAGTTCGATTGAAGTGGTTTAGGCCACTCCTCATGGCACTGTGCTGCTTGCTGCTTACTGAAGTCAGTTTATGCTAAGGGGCAGGGCAGAGAAATAGTACCAGCCCCTTTCCTTGTCCTGGAGAGGTGATTTCACACCCACCAGTATCCAGGAAACCCTCCCAGAGGAGTGAACAGTCTCCCTTTTGTGTCCAAAGCATCCCTCAGGTCCATACCTTCACCCTGTCTGTGTCCTGGCCATCTGCATACTTGGCAGCATAGTGCACTTGTCTTCTCTCTCAGGCAGGCTGGCTGAGTTTTAAAACTCCAAACTTCAGGGATCTGGCATGGCTGGACCCATACTGGTCCTCTGTGGGGTGGGTCTTGCTGCCCACATTTGCACCAGAGTACAGGTATTTGGAGCATGGAGTAAAGCCCAGCAAAGAGTCAGTGTCCAGGTTAGCCACCCTCAGCAGGTGTCTTCATGCTTATGCTGTGGGGGGGCGGGGAGGTAATGGCACCCACCAGCTCTTTTGTCCTTGGTGAGACATTGCCAAGTCTTCCAGATGCACTTGATGGAGAGGGGCTACTGTCTTTCCCAGTTTGTCACAGGGGATCCTCAGGTCACATAGTTTGCTCCCAGGCTATCTGCTATCTGCTGTCCTCCACAAGAGCACGTTAGCACCCTTAGGGGTCCATACCAGACATGCCATAGACCTCTAAAACTCCAGTCTTGCAGCCCCACTTCTTGTAAAAACTCACAAAAATCTTTCTTTTGGGGGGAACTGTTTTACTTGTATGGTCTCTCTGTCTCTCTATGTCTCTCTCTCACCTCTCTCTGTGACTGGGGCTCCTTCCTCTCACAGTACCCACGATCCTCTCACAGTATCCCCTCACGGTACACACAGTACCTCACAGTACCCACGATCCCCTCACAGTACCCCTCACAGTACCCATGACCCACCATGGATCTGGCAGTGAGATAATGCCAAATATATGGCCTCTTTTTTCCCTCTAGTTGTGCAGTTTGTTCTGTCAGTCATCAGATTTCTTGGTTTTTCTAATTGATTTGATATTTATCTATCTGTATTCAAGGGAAAAGGAAGCCTAGGGTCATCCTAGTACTCTGCCACCTTGGCTCCTCCCTCAGGATTTTCTATCTATGATACCATGACATCTGCATATACAGACATTTTTTATTCTTCCTTTTGATTTCAATGCCTTTATTTCTTTCTCTTGCACAGTTGCTCTGGCTAGGACTTTTGGTGCTGTGCTGAATTGAAGTGGTGAGGAGGGACAACTACCAGTGAATAGGATGCTTGCTGTGGGCTTATTACATAGGCCTTTAAATATTGTGGTGTTGGGGTGCCTTGGTGGCTCAGTTGGTTTAAGTGTCTGACTTCAGCTCGAGTCATGATCTCAGGGTCCTGGAATCAAGCCCTGTGTCAGGTTCCCTGCTCAGTGGGGAGTCTGCTTATCTCTCTCCCTCTGACCCTCCCTCTGACTCATGCGTACTCTCTCTCTCCCTTTTTCTCTCAACTAACTAGCTAGCTATCTAGCTAACTAACATGTTAAAAAAATAAATGTTGTGGTATCAGCCATCTCAGAGATTGAATGCAGGGTTCACAGCAACCCATCTGTCATGAAAAAGCAGAGAGGGGATTGTGCCTCCCAAGGCAGAGATCTCAAATATTAGCCATAATTATGATAGGGATGGTCAGGGCCTATACTTGAAGTACCATCACCTCCCAAAGTGCCTGTAGCTCCTGTAGCATCATCCCCTAATAGGAGCCATGGCACCTGTGGCACTGAGCTGACATGGGAGTAGGGCACTTAATACAGGGTAAATTCACTGGTTGGCACGCTCCCTGATAGGCACTTAGTTTTGGAATTTGGTATTTGGAGGTCGTTCATGGTTGGGAAGCCCAAAATGCAGACACAGGTTGTATGGTAGTACTGCAGTTGGGGGCTGATGCATAAACTGGGAAATAATGGTAATAAAATCAAGAGGCCATATTTGTACTCAGAGTCCATGGGACATTTCTTATTTTATTAAATTAAAAAAATTTTTAATTTTTAAAATTTCTTTTCAGTGTACCAGATTTCATTGTTTATGTACCACACCCAGTGCTCCATGCAATACATGCCCTCCTTAATACCCACCACCAGGCTCACCCAACCTCCCATCCCCCACCCCTTCAAAACCCTCAGTTTGTTTCTCAGAGTCCGTAGTCTCTCATGGTTCATCTCTCCCTCCAATTTCCCTCAACTCCCTTCTCCTCTCCATCTCCCCATGTCCTCCATGTTATTTGTTATGCTCCACAAATAAGTGAAACCATATGATAATTGACTCTCTCTGCTTGACTTATTTCACTCAGCATAATCTCTTCCAGTCCCGTCCATGTTGCTACAAAAGTTGCATATTCATCCTTTCTGATGGAGGCATCATACTCCATAGTGTATATGGACCACATCTTCCTTATCTATTTGTCCGTGGAAGGGCATCTTGGTTCTTTCCACAGTTTGGCGACTGTGGCCATTTCTGCTATAAACATCGGGGTACAGATGGCCCTTCTTTTCACTACATCTGTATCTTTGGGGTAAATACCCAGTAGCGCAATTGCAGGGTCATAGGGAAGCTCTATTTTTAATTCCTTAAGGAATCTCCCCACTGTTCTCCAAAGTGGCTGCACCAACTTGCATCCCCACCAACAGTGTAAGAGGGTTCCCCTTTCTCCACATCCTCTCCAACACACGTTGTTTCCTGTCTTGCTAATTTTGGCCATTCTAACTGGTGTAAGGTGGTATCTCAATGTGGTTTTGATTTGAACCTCCCTGATGTCTAGTGATGATGAACATTTTTCATGTGTCTAATAGCCATTTTGAAATGGTCATCTTATAGAAAAAGGACTACTCCCTTTTTCTATAAGATCCTGCATAGATCCTGCCATGTTACTGAATTGCTGTATGAGGTCTAGTAGTTTGGGGGTGGAGTCTTTTGGGTTTTCCATATAAAGTATCATGTCATCTGCAAAGAGAGAGAGAGTTTGACTTCTTCATTGCCAATTTGGATATCTTTTATTTCTCTTTGTTGTCTGATTGCTGTTGCTAGGACTTCTAATATTATGTTGAACAAGAGTGGTGAGAGTGGGCATCCTTGTCGTGTTCCTGATCTCAACGGGAAGGCTGTGAGCTTCTTCCCATTGAGGATGATGTTTGCTGTGGGTCTTTCATAGATAGATTTTATGAAGTTCAGGA